>VZTV01115090.1:0-11613 GCA_013400875.1 Anhinga rufa
GCAACACTTCCTTGACTTCCTGCATTTATATAAAAACATACTCTGCCATAGGTACTGCCAGAATGCTGCTTTAATTTTTTTATCTGCAATATGATCATTATTTTTAATCAATATTAATGTCTCACATAAATTCCAAAATATTTTATTACATTTTATAATTATGCATAAACTGTTAGCAAAAGAGAAAGCTTCACTTTCTTAAATGCCCATGTACAACTGTTGTTGAATTTAGAGATATTCTGTACCACTCATGTAGCCATGAGAGCAATAACAAGTATTTGATTTTTAGGGTGCAGCTTCTTGCACTCCATAATTTTTGATTAAATAGCAGTAGGACCCAATTCAGCTGCTTGATTAATTTTTTCAAAAAAAACCCAATTCTCTCTGCTGTCAGAAATCTTTTTTACTGTTTCCCCAAGTGCTTTGGAGAAATCTGTGCTACTGCTAGCTGAATGTTTAGTAAAAGAAAAAGTTATAAAATACTCCATGTAAAGGTGATGAACCTTTGTGCCTGATACTGCGAGGTGCTGAGCACTCTGGTCTTGATCCAGCAAAGCACTTAAGCACCTACTGAAGTATGATCTTACATGATTTGCTGGGGGTAAGCCCAAGTGTTCCATATTTGCAAGACTGAAACATATGCACTTTATAGTAGACCCCTTATTTATTTTAAGGGGCAGAATAATTTTTTTTTTTCTTTCAAGTACATCAGAGCAAGAATATTTTTGTTTTCTCTGAAGACACAACATACTGAGGCAACCAAAAAGTTCTTGCCATCATTCAGTGCTTAACCTCTAAAATAAGAGGTTTGGATTTTCTCCAGAGCATTAGGATAGTATGAGCTCTGTCAATATAATTAAAAGAACAACTTCAAGTACTGGTACATTTTTATAATTTGACTTTTTCCCTTGAATTTTTTTTTAAGGAGCCTGAGAAAAATCTCTTTTTAGGTATATATTATCTATTTTCATTTGCAGATGATTTTCTGCTTTTAGTGGCTCTGCCATCCTTGTCTCTGCATGGCTCTGGGCCCTGTCTTGGGACATTCTTGGTGCAGGAGGGACCTGAAGAGGCTGCCATTTTGATACCTGCCTGGTTTCAGCATCCTCTGCAGCTGTTCCAGGGGCCATGTGCTGTGATTCTGTAGTATTTTGTTTAGATCTGTGTTTGAAAATGTGGATCTTAGTTTAGTTTCTCAGTGTGGGGCACTTTTTCTTCTGAGCACTCAGACCTTCAGCAGATCTCTAAAAGTCAATCACAGGGGTGTCTATAAGCTGCCCATTAATTTTGGATGCTCACCTAGTCAATAAAGCAGAATATTTCATTCTTTTTTTTAAAGAATATTTTTCTATCACACACAGTGGCGAATTTTGTGCAGATGGCTCTGCCAGTGTGTACTCCTTTGTTAGTAAAGATGTGCTAAGATGCAAGACATTAAGTAAGCTGTGTTGTAGGCTCAAGTTCTTGGTAGTCTGCACTACGTGCACTGGTAGTAACCTTTCTGAGTGTAAGAATTAGCAATCTATATGAAATATAGCAACCAGGAAAGAGGAAAAACAGGTCATAAACATAGCATTGTAGTAGAAATTGGAAGCACAAAACTGGAAATTACAATACCTGAGGTTAAACTACTTTTGATCTAGAAGACAGTCTGTCATCTTGGTTCTCTAATCTGATGGAACATTCTGGAAGAGGACAAGAAAGAAAATCTCTCTCCCCTCAAGAGGTTGAACAGTGCTAGGAAATTCTACTTTAGCCAGAAGACATCTTGCCGGCCACCTTATTCTTCCCACTGCTTATGATAGGCTTTAATAATATTCTTCAGAAACCTATTAGTATTGTCACATTGCATTAAATCCCCTATGGATGATAATTTAACACTAAATGAAACAATTACATGGCTGCAGGGCAATAACTGAAAGTTTTAATGATTTATTAAAAGAAGCATAACTATTATGCGTTAACCATACTGGAATGTAGTATTTTGTACTAAGGACTGTATTTAAATATATATCTTAACATATTTGTGCAGTTTGGCCAAGTTACATGTTTCTGTGGGAAATGTAGCCATATAGCGAGATTATTTCCTGTTTTTCTGTGCGTTAACTTTGGGATGAACCTATTAGTTTTCCCAGTTGAATGCTTACTTCCTTTTTAGAGAGAGGGAAATAAATTTAAAGTGTTCCCATAGCTTTGGCCTTTTTGTTAAAAGATTGTTCCTAAAATCTAGATTTTGCATCATGGGTTTGACAGTGTGCGTATTTATGACAAATACAGGAATTTTCCATCCCATTAAAGTTTCAACAGATAATTTCAGCAGATACTCCTTAGAACAAAATAAATGCTATTACTTGGTGAAGTGTCATTAAAAGCTCTTAAGTCTTTAATGGAATATGATACCTTTCATTCAGTCATTAAATACTATTTGATGATTTCTTGGCCAGTTATGTACAAGAGAGTTTTGCTGGCCAGTTAAGGACTTTTTCAGCTCCACTTGTTTCAACAGTAGCTGAATAACAACAAAATACCTGTGATGGGTCAATCCCAGTTAATGACTGTTGCAAAAGAAAGGCAAAACAAATGAAGCAGAAGGTCAGAGTATGTATGCAAGTATTGGCTGGCAAGAATCCTATTGACTTGTATTATAGAATACCCAGTGGATATATTAAAAAAATAGGGTAATTGTTTTGAGAGTTTTATCAGCTCTCTGTTGATCTGGGATATTTTTGGCAGTTTCTCATGTTCAGTAACCTTCCTTAGTGAAATATGAAAAAGTACTGTAATTTAGTGGATATTATGTACAAAACATGAGTAAAAGACAGCATTTTTCTGAAGCTCGTTTTTATAATCCATATGAAAGTGGAGAAATATACTATTCCTGTGCAATAACAAGGATAAATCTTAACATACTTCAAATAAAATTACTGAAAAATTACATGAAAGCTTGAGGCTTTTTTCATTTAGGGTCTTCATGAGCTGTAGATTTTAGTTTAAGCTGTAGACAGTTTGTGTGCTGTGTTCATGCTTCATTACAACAAAACAAATCACAAGAAAATTACATTATCTCAAAGAAATTAGAGTAACAAAGAACTAGTGTGAGAACAAAATCTGAATATTAGGTTTTTGGAAAAAAAAAGTTTTCTCAGAGAATTTCATGGAATATAAATTCCTTAGCTGATAAATATTTAGTCTTTTAAGACTGTATAACAAAATGGCAATTTGCATTTTGAACAGTAGCTGGACATACAGAAGAAATCACAGTATATGGAGGGTTTTCTTTCAAAACCTATTGTTTTTTTTTCCAGATCTGTCTTCCTAGAAAATTCCACATAAGCCCATCAGAGACTCTTGGATTATCTATAATACAACATTGTATTTAATTTTTCAGTATTAAAAAAACCCAGTAGTATCTAGGAAGAAGTTATAAGCAAGGAGCATTTGTGTACAAACGGCAGTATTTCTTCAGGTGAAAAGGTCTTCTATTATATAGAGCATGCAAGTTCTACAATAAAAGGTAGTTTACTATTGTGTATAACTACAAATGAGGGTTGATAATACAATGGCTAATTTGAAAGTGGGTTTATGTTCATATTTAGGGTTAGGTTTTTTTTTCTCCGACCTGCTAACTCTAATATGTCAAGTGTGTTGGAGGGAGTTGCACAGACACCCAAGAGGAAGAAATCTTTCTCATTTCACAGCTATTCTCTGGGTGTAAATTTTGATCTGGGGGAAACCTAATTAGCTCTACCAGAAATATGACTAATGAAGACTTTAGCTTCCAACCTGGCAGTGGAATACTAAGGTAGTGGTGGCCCCCATGGGGGGAACTGTTTTTTTTCAGAGCCCCAGATTCTGGCTCTGGCCCTGTCTAGTGAAAAGGTGCTGAATCCACGGCACCCAGCTTCTGAATTTGGAGATGACAGATTCCTCCTGTACAAGTAATTCCAAGCTCCCTCAGAGTACGTGCCTTATATGATGGTAGCAGTTTCACCTTTGATTAGCTGACTTGTAAAAACTGATAGATATTGCCACATAATTACACAGCCCCATAGCTGGGCATGCTTCTATTTAAGTTCAAAGCACTTTGCAGCTTAATATAATGCATGTAAATGATGCTCAGCAAATAGTCATAGAACTAAAACTCAGCAGTTGTGCATCTATTTTCAAGAATTAATTTGTTATCCTGTGATGTTTAATTGGGAGAGTAGAGTATTGATGCTAGTTTCACAACTCCTAAATTCAGTATGATCAGAACATAACTAAATGCAAGAATAGTAAAGCTGATCCCAGTTATATCAATATGAAATAAGCTGTAGTGGTATAAATTTTAATGATAACCATTGGAACTTTTACCAATTTTTACTGTCAGGAGCGCAGACAGCTTACAGACTTTAAGGAATCATTCTTTACGGTATCTTTCTGAGCACTGAGGTAGTCTCCTTTTTCAAAGGAAATTAGAGCTCAGGGTAAATATAGTTGAAAAAGTGTCTCCTTGGACTAAAAATTGCAGTGTCATCAATGTTTGCATAGAACAAGGTAAGTGTGTGAACAAACTTCATTATGGTCAGTGCTTTTGATCGTAGATGTAGGTCTGTGTTAGGTTGTTTTCAGTGTCTGTATGAATCTGTGTCTGCAGATCCCATGGCTGGCTCTATGGACTTGCATTCATATGTACTACAAATACAGAATTAGAATTGGAGTCAGGTAGGTCAGAAGGGCCCTCCAGAGACCATCTACTCTAGCATCCCACTTGAAGCAAGTCCTGTTTGAGCAGATTGCTTAGGGCCTTGTCCAGGCAAGGCTTGAATGTCTTCAAGTATGAGAGTTCCACAGCTTCTCTGGACAACCCGTTGTGGGTTTGACCACCCCTTGGTGTGTTTTTTCTTCTTTTTTCTTTCCTTTGTAACAGGTCTGTATTTCTTGTTTTCTAACTTGTGACTGTTGCTTCTTGTCTTTCCACAAGATTCAGGCTCCATCTTTTCACAGGCTCCCACTAGGCAGATACCCATTTAACCTCTTCTGAAGGCTGAACAAACTCAGCTCTGTGTGCCATGTGCTCCAGTCCCCTGCTCCTATCTGTGGCCCCCCACCAGACTCACCCAGGATGTCAGTGTCTTGTACCGGGGAGCCCAAACTGGACACCTGCTGCAGATCTGGTCTCACAAGTGCTAAATAGATGGAAATTATCACTTCCCTGGACCTGCTGTCTGTGATGTTGCTAATAAAGCCCAGTGTGGGGTTGGCTTTCTTCACCTCAGGGGCACACTTCTGACTTAGGTTCAACTTGTTTTTCACCAGTACCACAGGTGTTATTCTGCAGAGCTGTTTTGTAGCCAGTTGGCCTCCAGCCTGTGCTGTTGCATGGGGATATTCCATTGCAGGTGCAGGACTTTACATTTTTATGTTTGAGCTTCATGAAGTTCCTGTCAGCCCATTTTTTCCAGCATGTCAAAGCCCTTATGAGGAGCAGCCCCACCGTCCGGTGTATCACCTGCTCCCTGCAAGCTGATGTCCTCCAGACTCTCAGGGAGTGTACTCTGTCCCATCATCCAAGTTGTTAATTAAATTACTCCATTATTCTCTGCAAATTGTAGATGTAGAATCTCTCTATCTCTCTCTGAAAGCTGGTGCATAGAAGTCTCGGTTGTTCTGTGACCTTCTGGATCTAACTTAGATGCTTTCCTTATTCCCTGCTGCTTCAGCAAGTGCTTGTGATCCCCTTAAAAGGAGTGACTCAGTGTTGCTGCAAATAGTTTCTCCCTCTGTGAGTGGCATCAAGTTTTATCCATTCAAAACACAGTGAAGAGTTTTGCAACGTTTCAGAAGATAAATCAAAACTAAACATGGGTGGCAGCATTTGAGCAGATGTGCAAAGAGGGCAAGCAGGCTGCAGCCGGGTGCTGAGGCGCGTGTATGTCGGCACTGGGAGTGCAGCCTCACCAGCCAGGTGCAAATGTCTGGATCAGCAGCTGCGATCCTGGCAAAAACAGCAACAACACAGTAAGCCTAAGTTTTAGACTATTATTTGAGGGAGGTGTGTGTGACCACGTATGGCCATCAGTAAGCCAGGGAGAGCTAAGGGGTGCCAACGGATAAACAGTGTATGCCCTAAGACGTTTGCTGAAAACTTATCAGCTTCCAGTGTATCTGATGAGAAACTGTGTTTTTCAGACCATCTTTGTCAGCCTTCCATTGAGCCAGTGGAGTTCTTCTCTCTGGCATTATTTTTAGTGTGTGAACTTTCTACTCATCCACTCGTGCTTCTTGTTATAATGTTCAGACCTATTCTCCCTAAGTGTGGGGTATTTTGTTATTTTAGTCATTTGGTGCAGTAACTTATTAATTATGCTTTCACAGTCAAGCAGTCATATTACTTCATTGCATTTATTCTCTGCCAACATGAAAATTGGTTATTTGTAATGAGACAGCTATGGGTTGCTACTGAATGTGGATTTTGCAACTTCAGCCTGAGAAGGATAATTCCCCCGCTGCACTCAGCCTTTGAAAAGGGATCACCATGAGAGGTTTCAGGAAACCACAGATCTGTTCATTGCCTGCTGGAGAAGGAAAACATGTGTGAGGCTGTGGAAAATGGCATTGATTATTTTAGAAATTAACATTGCACAGAAAGGACACAGAAAGTGCCAGTGTAAAGAAGCTGCACAATTTCTGATGGGCTGCTTTTCATGCAGCCTTTTCATGCACCTTTCTTCACTGGTGCTCAAGGACTCCTCAGATGTACCTGCAGAGACCTGGGCAGTGTCGCCCTCCATGTGTGGCCTCGGGTTGCTTCTCTGCTGTGATGTCCTGCAGCAGCAAGACAGTGACCCACAGGAACTCAGTGGTACTTCTCCATCTCTGTTTTAGCTGCTTCTGTGCTTGCTCCATCAGTGCTCCTTCTGGAAGAGAAATAATCTTGATGCGTTTGTGGGCTGCTTGGCATATTAAGCATAAAGATTGCAAGTAAAGCCAATAGAAATAATTAGCAGTACGGCTCTCTTTGAACTCAGGTTTTCCCTTAAGCAGGTCTGTCCTTTTGGCTGTGTGGTAGCACTGATATTGATGCAAGGTCAGCTGCCACTGAGCTCCCAGCTCTGCTTCGTCAGCTCATCGCTGGTTTTTGGCAAGGCAGTGCGCTCCCTCCCCACCTGTGCAGTGCAGGCTGTGACCAAAAAGAGGGAACCATTGCACTGCAAAGAGCCATGACCCATTTTCAGATTATGCAAGTCTCCAAGGCCATTTTAATTCAGTGAGATGAATTCCCTTTCAGAAGGTGCTGAGGACGAACCAAACACTTTATTGGGGGCAGGCTTGGGGAACAGCAGCAGTCGATGAGTTAGGCCTGGATTTTACATTATGCTGTTATAAGATTCAGTGATAAAAGTCAATTAAAGCAGAGAAATGTGTTGCGTTTTTGCAGGAATTATCCTAGGAATTTTTGTTTAATATTTATTGAATATGTGTTAAAACCACTTCTCTCATAGTGGAATGATGCTTTCAAAGGCTCTTTCACACTGGGTGGGGATCTGGCTTGCATTTCATGCTGTTGCAGTGCAGGCAGCATGCACTGCAAGAAGCAGATAGCTGAGTTCTGCTCGAGTGCTTATTCCTAGCCATGACTTACTCAAGACTAAACTCAGGTCTGACAACCTGGAGTTTTTACACAATACTCAAGACTAAACTCAGATCTGACAGCCTGGAGTTTTTTACACAGTGTTGGACAATGTTTCAGCCATCTTAAGAAGGTTTACCGAAACCCTCTATTTAAAATTGGTGCTTTGTGTTCTTGAAGAATGCATGGCATTTTTATTTTCAGTATCATAAAGATGCTCAGTCACACAGGTGGGCCACGGTGCAGCAATTTTCATGAGTCTGTTCCTTCCACAGAACTGCACACAACTCCCAGCAGCAGGAGTGGGAGTTGTATCCCTGAGCCTAACGGCATATGGGACCGGAGGTACTCAGAAGTACAGCGCTGGAGAGACATCCTTGAAAGGGTTACTCCGGATTTACCTGCAGTCAGACTCTGGTCCCTGTGCCTGAAGTCTGCGGTGTAGGCGTGCCTTTAGGCTACAAACTGTTTAAGCATGAGAAACAATTTTTTTGTTTGCCTGTTGTAAATTCATATCAGGTATCTCTTTCTCTCTTGAAATGAGAGCTTCACTTCCAAGACTAAGGTTACTATTCTCTTGGACAGTTTCCTCAAATGGTTGCTACATGTTTTCTAATCTGAAGTGAATTCCTGTGAGTGAGGTATTTATTCTGGAATTAAATAATCATGCAAATTTTTTTTGTTAAATTTATCTTCTTACAGTTATTCAGTGAAAAAATAAGTGGAGCAGAAGGAACAAAATTAGATGAAGAATTTCAAGAGATGGAAAGGGTAAGGAAAGCAGCATTATGTTTTTCAGTATTAAACAATTGCAGAGTCAAAAATGTTTCATGTTTCAAGTAATAGAATGGTATTGTAGATTTACGTGGCAGGGAATGCCCCCACCGTGTGCTTCCAAACAGAATTATGTAAGAGTAAGTGTGAATTTATCCTTGAGCCTTGTCAGCCCAGCCAAGGGAGAAGAGACATCCACAAAGGTTGTCGGAGCAGAGGAAGCTGGTTCCACTGACACCTCTCACAGTGAAGAGAAACTCCTCCAGGAATGGTGTAGAGCATCAGCAGCAGCCTTTCTCCTCTGTGTGGGAGATTTGAGAGAAGTCTTCAGTGTTCAGTGAGCCTTTGTAAATATCACAAAGCCTTCCCATCTGATATTATTCATGACAAAAGTCTTTACCACTAGGGTCAAAATTTTTCTTGATGCAGAATTATATTTCTTAGTTTAAATCCATGTTCAGAAATTTACATGAATTGTTGTGGAAATGGAGATGTTTGGTATCCGCTTATTAGCTGTTGTGTTGCAAATTAAATAGTTACTACCAGTTTCTGTTTTTTCAGCTTTTATGTGCTTTTTTTATTGCCCTTGTCTTTCTGTGTATTTTTTTAATGTTCATAGTAGACCTAGGTCACAGCTTTTATTGTTGGCAGATTAAGGAAGAAAGTCTTGTGTGAGCTGGTTTTTTTTTCCAACATGCACTTTTGAATTTATGATCTAAACAGGTTTCTAGGTTTCAGTTTCTTTGGCTACAGAATAATTATTTCCTTTCTCTGCATTGTAAGAAGAAAAATAATGTGTAGGCACTAAGGGAGGAAAAGGGAGGCAAACCAGAAATGTGATTTTTATAGCATTTTTGAAACTCTTAAATGGGAAGACAGTGCAAACTACTGCTTTAAATGCCCCTGACCCCAAGGCTGGGGGGGCCATATTCAGCCTTTTTCACCTGTGGAGAAAAGCATTTGTAGTAACAACTGATGGGCTGGCCAGAAAATTGTAGTCTAGAATGTGTAAGCAGTAGTCAAGACTGATGGGCTGGAAAGGCAAGCCTACATTTTAATTAAAAACCTCTCTCCTTCCAGTACTACCTGCCAATGATTATGTTTTTGGTAAAATCTTGTTATAACTATGACATGGCCATTTACTTTAAGCTACAGTATTTGCTTTATTTTAAACAAAATTTCATAATCAGCTAGGATAGTATATTATGTCTCATAAAATGATAAACTTTCTAATAATTGATTTGTTTTTTGCTAATTGTGTTACTTTTCCTTTTCAGAAAATTGATGTTACTAATAAAGCTGTAGCGGAGCTTCTATCCAAATCCACAGAGTATCTCCAGCCAAATCCAGGTAGGATAGGAACAATAGGTGTTGGATTTTGCTGAACATTGTCTTCTTTCTTGGAAATTCATCCTAGGTAAATAAAAACTAATTAGGTCATCATTGTGAGGCTTATGTGTGTCCTAGAGAAATCTACCTGTGTGTGTAATGAGCAACTGTAAAGTTGATATGCGGTAAGTCTGATCTGGGATGCATTTGCCTTGCAGCATGCAGTGCATGTGGTTTACTGGGCATGTGTAGGTTGTGCATGCGTGACGTGTCTTGGACAGCTTGGTCCTGTGGTACAGCACATGTGTTCATATTTGTGCTGGATTTCCTGGAGTGGGATATGGATCCCTAAAGTGAAGAGAACACTAACATGTTTTCTAGCAGAGACATAAAAAAGCCATTGAATTTAACTTTGATGCTGCTGCCATCAGAGCTACTGGTGGTTACGTAGCTATGGGGAAGAGGGCTGTTACTTGCTTACCCAGTATCTGAATGAGGTTTTGCATTTTCTGGACACTGCTAGGTCTCGGTGGATTTTGGATTGTCCGTTAATAGAGATTTTTCAAATCTTGTTTTAAGAAACGAGAAAGGAGACACGTTTACATTTGCAGTCAGTCACAAAGTTTATCTGCTATGACCTTGATTCACAGTCCAAACCAGTTGTTAAAAGAACCTTCATTTTTTTGAGAACTCTCTGACTGAACTCCTGTTCAGTCAGCTACACCAGTGACTTCAGAGATGGCCATTTCTTGTGGGTATCTTATGAGATGCACATCCCTGAAGAAGTTTAATGGGTTATGTCTACATGAGGATGGTAGGATTCAGCCGGGATGTTCAAGATGAAGCTTGTCACCATGGTCCATGTTCCTTTGGAATGCCTTGGCCACGGCTATTACTTTGTTGAAGAAGCTGTTGCGTGGTAATAGGAGGAGTAGATTGGATAAAACTCTCCCAGAATAAATGTGCATTTTTGTCATGATACGTGCAGGGTAACAATAAATTAATTTGTATGTACCAGGCCATTCTGCAGAATAAGTTTCTACTGTCTTGATTACTGGGACCAAAAAAAAAGGGGGTGAGGGGAAGTTCTGCTAAGTTCTCACAAGCAAGAGTGAGCGAGCATGAAATTGGCTTTGGCTGTACTTGTATCTATTCTGTGTTTTCTTTCTGCAATACTTCGAATCAAGGAGTTCACAAGTGGGAATATTGAAAGGGATGTGAGTCTAGACTTTAATCATTACCCCTTATTGATGAATATCCACAGAAGGTGACAAGCACTATATATCTGCCTGGAGAAATGATGCTCATTCGGTTGGGAATAAAAACCAGTTTCATATGACCCATATTGTTGAATGGAATCGTATTTCAATTTTTGACTATGAAGTACTGACAACAAAAAACTTATGAATCTACAGACCAGTGTATTGAATTCCTTCGTGACGTTGCTTGTTAAATGATTTATTGCTTTAAATATATTAAAGTGTTTTTATAAATTTTGTTCTTCTTTTATGTCCTTCTTAGCATACAGAGCCAAGCTGGGAATGCTGAACACTATGTCAAAGATCAGAGGACAAGTTAAAACCACAGGCTATCCCCAGACAGAGGGACTCCTAGGAGACTGCATGATACGGTATGGCAGAGAGCTTGGCGATGATTCTATGTTTGGTGAGTTTGTGTATCTCCTCTGTGAATATTTCAGCATAAAGTTCTTTGCAGAACATTACTCATGACATAACCTATGTAAATAGCTACTGCAGGTAAGAGGGAAAGTTAAGTATGGTGATCAGGGGGTGGGTGATATAATGAACAAAACACAATGCTTCTGCATATTTGTCCACCTCTATTGCAGGTTGCCAGACCTGAATAATGTAGGGTGATAAAGGTGATTCTTAGATGTA
>VZTV01115093.1:0-18075 GCA_013400875.1 Anhinga rufa
TTAATTTTCAGCTTTTTTTTTTTTACTTCTGTGTTGACTTACCTTAACTGGGAATGCAACATTAAAGTGCAGCAAATAAAGGAGTCTCTTAGAAGATCCTGTTGAGATTTGTTATCTGATCATGTGTGAGATACAGCACGTTTCCAGGCTGGGGCAGCAGCAGAGGCAGCGTGCGGTACAGGGGGGCTGGCTGAGGTGTCTCATGCAGCTGGAAATCCACGTTGTTGGATCCACAGCTCTGAACTGGTAGGAGCAAAGGCGTAACACTGTGAAGTTGCCAAGAGGAGAGTTTGAGATTTCATGATAAATACTTCCTGGCTGGAGAAGAGACCTCACAGAGTGGTAGCTGTTTACGAAGTATGGAGAAAGTTATATGTTTGCATTGCTGAGTGTGTTGTAAGGCAAGTGTTTCATAATAGTGATATAGTGCCTTTAATAGCTTAAGTAGTATTTCAGAGCACTGTTGAATGCATATCTTTCTTACACTGTCCAGCTGACAGCCAGACCAGTGCAGTGTTGACCTCTGTGATATATTCCCGATATATGTTACTTGCATACTGTAGGATGTTTCTTTTGTTATTTCAACCTTATTGGCCCAAGGTACTTCTTATATTTATCACTAACAGTATTCTTTTTTTTTTCTTTCATGTTTCTTTCTTGTTCTGATTTTGTGCCATGCCTCCTTAGTGTTTACATCCTTGAGCATTAGTAGTTGGTTGATTATGTGTCTTTCAGATTATCTCTGTAAGCTCCTCCTGGCTAATCTCTGTTTTGGCATACATTCATTTTTCTCTGCCAAGTTATCATTCTCTGAGCTGCCTGCATTTTGTCCATGTTAATGTTAGTAACGAAATTATATTAGGTTAACAGTGACATTATTCTTCCCTCTGGTTTCCGTATTCACTCTAGTAGTAAGAAAGAAGAAAGCATTGCTATAACTGTCTCACCTAGTTCAGGCTCTGTCGTTGGCAGCCATCATTTTGCAGTGTCTGTGCTAATTACAGTCTTGTGTATTTGCTCCCAAGGTCCCTGTTTGATAATTAGGACATCCAATTTGCCTAGGATTGCAGGTATCTGGATTTCTGGCTGTTTCCGTGACCCCTGGAGAGCTGTCCTTCCCGAGAGATCCGTATCTGACCTTTAGGAGATGGGACGTTGCTGTGTGCCAGCGGGCTAGAGTTCTCCTAATCCCTGGAGCTAGGAGTCATTCCATGTCATCAAAGCAGCACAATAACTCAGGACAGAAATGTTAAAACAAAGCAAGCGTTGCTAGTGATCTAGCATAACTGTCCTCAGTATGCACATGAGTGTCAGATATTTATCTACGTGTTGTTAAAACTTACACCTTATTTTGTTGATGTGAATAACTGAGAAGAGTGTAAAGTAGCAGTAAGGACATTAATAATTGGGATTCATAGTATTTCAGACAGACAAGCCTAGTAGATGCTATGGGACAAAATACTTCTTTTTCATCAACTTTGGTTTTTAATACACTTCTTCCCGGTCGGTGACTCTGTTAGGTTTTTTCCACCATCCCTGCTTCCCTTCAGCAAACACAAGCCTACACGAGGCACTCAGTGGTGCAGTACGGCCGCAGTGCACCACCTCCCTCCTCCCACCTGGGACCTGCCCCTGGCCCGGTGCACTCCTGAGCGGCAGCAGCCCTGTGGCCCTTGGAAGGACGGCCCATGAGCCAAACACATCAGCGTCTCATCTGTTCTCCCAAAACCATCCTTTTCCAGATATCCTTCAAGAGCTCAGCTAAAAATTTCAAGTTTGAAAAGCAGACCAATTGTGCCAGAAAATTTTCTGCTGAGCAGCAGTTAAATATTCTGGGGGGAGATCATTTCTAGTATAGCCATCGGAACCCTGTTTTAGCAGCACAGCCGTCGTGTGAGCGGCATATCAAGCAGAGACCCTTGCCGATTTGTACGTCACATCTAACCACAGTGACATACATTTATTTCCATTTAAAACTGTGGAGAAGTAGGTATGTGCTGCAGCTCAGCTGCGTATGATTGAAACGTGGGGCCTCCCCATGTAGTTCCAGGAAATGAGTTTACTGTATCTGTGACAGCCATCGTGTTCGCACAGACTTAGAGCAGCAGAGCTCTGCGTGGGGTTTTTCCACTGCGAGCGTTAACTGGGCAAACCCACGGTTACACTCACTGCAGCCATCCTGCACTGGCTCCAGCCTGGCTCACCTCTCCCCGCCGGATCCCCGAGGGCGCTGGGCTCCCTGCGGCTTCGTCCAGGAGCCGCGGAGCAGTGCTGGGGAGCAAGCGTCTGCGTCGCACCCACCGAAACAGCGAGGCGCCGGAGAGAGCGTCACTCCGAAGTTCTCTTTTGAGGTGGAGAATGCCTTCAGGATCATTTTGTCTAAATATGGCAATCCAAGGGTTTTTGAGCCACAAAGTATAAAAACCACTTTCCCCGATGGTTTGGATTGCTGCAGTGAGTAACGCCGATTTCTTAGTTTAAAAAAAAAAAAAAGAGAGGAAAAAAAGAAAAAAGTGAGAGTGGGGAAAGTAATGGTAAATATTCATCACCTGGTAACCCAAAAGAATTTAATTTTCTTCATCCATATCTGCATACCAATTTAGTCTTAATTCAAGGCACGAGCAGGCTGCAGTGGGAGGTTGAGTTACTGTATAGTACATTCTTCTTAGTAATTTAAAAGAATGCCAAAGCAAACACAGGTTAAAAAAAAAGAACCCCAAGAAGTAAATGGTGTAGTTTGTTGCCCTCCATATGGTTAGCTGTTTCAAAGGTCATAAAATGGGGGTCCTTTGGTGGGACAGCTGGGTTTATGTAGCATATGCAGATTGTTATTTTGGCTTTAAGCCAGATCTACCTAATTTTTCCATTTTGCTTCTATGATGAGGAAAGGTGGTTAAGGTGACTTCAAGGGGCAGTTCTGTGATTTCATTCATATTTGTATTAAAGAGCCTTTTAAAAGTATTCAAGATTAGAAACCAGTCTAAATAAAAATCAAGTGCAAAAAAAAAAGCAAAGTTCACTTGTTTTATCAAAGGGCTGAGCCTGCAGCCAGGCAAAGCCCCAGCTCGCGCCATCTGACAGCCAGCACCTCACAGCTATTTATGTGCTGCAGTTACTGATGATTACACTGCGAGGCAAACCAACAGAAGCCAGAAAATCTGCATTGCTCCTGTAGCCTCCCAGAGTGTGGGTGTTTCTGTCTGTACGTATGTGTACATCTATAGACTTAGGTGTGTGCATAGAGCAAAGAAGAACTGCACACATCCAGGAATCATCTATGCCATGACTACTGAAAATTCAGAGGAGTACAGTTTGCTGCTTTCTTGCTGCCCACCATGAGGGTGGCATATAGCACCTGGCTGCCTTGGCAGAGGGGGTGGCAGTGGGCAGCTCCCTGCCTGGCACACCACCAATAAATTCCCCTTTGGCTGGTCCTGCCCCATACTGACCACCCCCCCAAGGAAACAGTCTAGTGCTTGTCACCTTGTCATCATTGGCAGCGCTCCTGGGCCGAACACAAGTGCCTCTCTCTGCTGGGAGGAGCAGCCACCAAAGGGAGCTGGAGCTGTAAGAAGTGGCTTTTCCCGCTTAGAGTCCTGGAGGGACCGTATAAGTAAAGAGCTTTTTCCAGCGAGGTAAATGGAGTTTTCTGTAACAGAAATAACCTATGTAAAATAAAAATGAAGTTGGCAAGCAGTATAAAGGCTTAAGCTTAATAAATGCAATATTTAGTAGTGTATATTTGCTGCTGAGTTTGTAAAGAAAACCAGACTGCAAAGCTGGCAGGAGCTACCAACTAAGCAGCAGAAAGAGGAATGTCTTGAAGCACTCAGTAATCATAAGGCAGCGGTTGCCTTCTCAGCCAAGACCAGACTGAGTACAGCATCCTTCCTGGAGCGTAGTCATCTAATACCCATCAATGGCAACTTGAACAACTGACTAAGAATTCTAAAAGATGAGACATTTGTTAGTCCATTCCAGTCTCTGGGGGTAAAGGTGGTACAGACGAGAATAAGCTCTTGGGGAACCCAGATATTTTCACCAAAAATATTTCACGCCATTCACTAGCTACAGGTAGTGCTTTCTGTGCTAATGTCTATTTTAAATACAAGCATTTCACGATCCTTCCTCTATACTTTTTCATAGCTAGACAGCACGTTAAAGATCGCATCTTAATTTTAATTCCGTTTTTGTATATTTTAATCATTTCAGTCCTATCTGAATAAAACCGTGCAAACTGATAAACTGTGAACAGTCAGTAAGTATAGAGCATATATCACCATACATCACTGTAATTAAAGAACAAAGAACTCTGTGTACTAAGTTGTTTAATTACTTAGATATATGAGTAGAGACAGAGATTTCAGTGTAAAGAACTACGAGGTTTGGTGTAAAAGCTCCATTGAATTACAGAGCAGCATGTTTTAATTGTTACCAACTAATGAAAACCATTCTTCCTTTAGAGAAGGAATTAGAAGTACAAATGCAAAATAGAATTAATGCTTTAAATATTTTTTTTTGTGATTTAGAACAGCATTACATTTGGTAAGCTAGTCAACCTATTCTCTCATAGTATCATATTCCTCCTACATTTCAAATTACTTTGCTGTAATTGGTAAGCAAAACTGAAAGGGAGAATACCTCTTTCAGATAAACTTTTTCTTCTGCACCAGACATGTGTGACACAATGAAGTCAAACGAATATGAGAATGTCCAGTGCAGCAGCACTTGCTGTGTCATGTAGGATTATTAAAATGAATGGCTTTCAGTTGTTTTTCTTTAATTCCTTTACTCTGAAGTAGGAAAATGTGTCTCCATTGTCTGAAAATTAGAATGTTTATAGGTGTGGGTACCCTAAGCTATATGAACATTAATCATTTAAAATGTAAAGAAAGCAGTTCATGTTCACACAGCTGTGCTCTACCTTTCTGTTGTACTTTTCAAGATTTAAAATCTTGTATAATACATATTTCTTGTCTAAAGATCATTGCTGTTGTGTTTGCTGGCTGGACTTACTCATCTTTTATTACCTCTTGAAATAAATGGGTTTGCCTTTGGTTAAAATTCCTCTCTTCCCTTAAAAGTTATTCTTGATTATTTCTTTTGGATTAAGCCATTGCTTGTGGAATCCCAAGAACAACTCACTTTTCCTACTAGAAACCATCGATCCATCCCTTAGTCTTATGTGTAAGCAATTGTGAAAACGTGTTTCTCTGTAGAGCTGCTAAGCATGTGTTTAGCTTTGCTGGAAGGTGTTTCAGAAGAGCTCAGTTTGGACTGCTTATGTGAGCCAAACTCTGCCCATGATAAAATCCCGTTTTGATTCCGGGACTCCCTCTGGAAATGAGGGTGGTCGCTGCCACTGGGACCCAGTTGGAAACATGAAATGTTCTTTGTTGTCTGCTTCCTCCTTCTAAGTTTTTTCTTTGCCATGCTTCGTGGCCCAACCCTTTTGAATTCCTCCAATTTGCAGAACTGCTGTTAATGATAAGAATTAGGTTTCCATATGAAAATCCATCTCTTCTTCACTGGAGCGGTTTATCTATGTTACTGGATTGGAGCACTGAGGTTTCAGAAAACCTAATTACAGAAGCTAGTAGTAGTACACATCAGTGTAATGTTCACGTCCACTTCTCCTAAAGGAAGTTGCAGTTGTTAGGGGGGGATGCAGTGATGCTACAGGTCAGTACTTCCAGCTTTTTCTGTTCTCCTCTTCACAGTTGACTTTCAGTTACATTCCTGTCTTGGAGAAGAAGATACTGAGGATGCTCTGGCAGCCTGTTGCCATCTGGTAGAAAACAGCAAAATGATTGCCTTGAGAATTTGCTTTATACCTTGTTCAAATACATTAATCTCCAATGGTAATCTACTGAGAGGAGGCAAAGAGGCAACTCAATATTTTTGTTAGTAACTCTAATTCTTTATTAACAGTAAAGGTACTTTATTTCAGTTTACCAAAGCAAAAGTTGTCAGGCGAAGAGAGACATACTGAAATCTTCCAGCCCCAGGGCATGACAGGAAGACAAGTCTGGTTTAATTAACAGGTATAACAGGATGCGAAGGTCAACAGGCACATTTGGTCTTGAGGTGTCATATGGTGATGCCAACAATGCTTCGGTGCTAGCCTGAGATGGATTCAGACTGACACATATCTGTTTAGATTTGAACAATAATAAAGCACAACTGAAACATGACGTAGTATGTCACCTCCAAAATAATTGATTAGCACAGCTCAGCTGTGTGCTGGATATATACTTCACATGCCTCAGGGAAAATTACCAAAGCTAGGCAAGATTATGGGTTTCTCTACATGTAGTTTATGCTCATAATTGGTATGACCTAGTTTGCTTTTGCAGATAACCATTACCAGTTAAGATCCTTGGTGATTATATGCAATGCGAAATGCCACAAATGAACTAGCCGTTTTTGAACATGCAAGTCTAACTTCAAACATCTGTGTTTTTTCATCTCTCACTAAAAGTAAGGAGACAGATTGAGCTCATTTGTATCAGTAATGCAGCAGGGCCATGCCTTAATCTGTGATAAAAAAAAAAAAAGTTTACATCTGGTCTCATTAATCAGCACTCACCATGTTGCTTTTTTTTTGTTTTTTTACAGAACATAGGAAACTTGGCAATCTGACTGTGACAGTGAAAAAGACCGTCCCCTCTCCAGAAGCAATACAGATCCTCTACCAACGGATGAGATATGAATATGAGTTTTATTACTATGTCAAAGAACAGTTCCACCTGCTGAAGCGCAAGTTTGGACTGAAGTCTCATATCAGGAAACCACGTCCCAGACCTGAGTTCTTCATTCCTTCTCCCCTGGAAACAGAGGAACCGATGGACGATGAGGAAGATGATGAAAAGTGGCTAGAGGATATCTATAAAAGGTGATGGATGGAAGAACTATCCTTTCTCTTCTGGTGATCCCTCCAGCTTTCTTAAGATTTTTTTTAATTATTATTAAAAGTAATTCCTTAAGGAACTGAGTTAATGCGCAGCAGCATTTGAAATGGAACAAAAGAGACCATTCCCACATGCTGGGGCCATTGGGAGATACCTGGTTTTGCGGGTTTGATTCATTGTATGGTGTTGGCTCTATAGCATCCTTGCTATAGTGTAGTTCAAGAGAGAAGTATCTACTGTCTATCACAAAATAACTTTTGGAGTACACAGTAGTCCTCTGGACACCTGCAAAACATAAGAGAATAGATTAGGTGGTCTTGTAAAGAAAATTTTACAGACTTGTCTCTCTCTTTCTCCAGAAACAAGTCTTCATTGCATAACACTGCGGCATTAACTACCGGCAATGTGGACTGCAGGCAGTGAGCCATTTGGGAAGAGTGCCTCTTTCTGCCCAGAGCACACTGGTATACCAGTGGTATGGGCAGAGCCACTGCTGTGTCTGTGCACATCGAGGATAACAGGCTCAGAAGGGGGCTAGATAATGCCTTCTGAATTACCCTGTGCGGGAGGAGCAAGGCTGCTATTCTGGCAAATTAATATTAGTGGACATAAGGCAAGTTACAGGAACTAGATGTTCTTGGTAAACTCTTCTAGTTCATAGAATGGAAAAAGTTACCTGGCCACTGAATGGCAACAACAGACAAAAAGTGCCAGGCAGGGTTACCTAAACGGTAGAGTTTTGTTCCTGCAGTTGAGTACTTTTCTATTAGACTCTGAAGGAAAAGGTGCAGCGTATGGATTTTATGTTCAGGAAGGGTATTTGTACATTTTTATTCTTCTCATGGGTCACCACAAATCCAAAGAGATACAGAAGAAGTCACTCACAAAAACATGTAGATGACCTGGAACTCCTATTTAGCATGACTGGTATTTCTGCGATCGCAGAACTTAGTTGTTCGCTTCTGAAGCTGAACGCAGCTGCCCCACCAGCGCAAACACCAGACACCTGCTTTTATCATGGCTAGAAGTAAAATTCACAATATGGACATACACAACTTCTCTAGTTGAAATATTACAGAATGATAAAGAAAAGGCATACTCTGTGAAACTAAAGCCGATTCAATGATACGTTGTTAAGAGTCACTGTGAAAGTCTGCCCTTGTTAATCACTACAAATATTATAGCAAACGCTAGAAAGGGGATCAGTGGAGGCTGGGAGGGGGAAGGGGAATAGCTCCCCTAGCTGTATGGGCAATAGCATACGTGCATACATAGCAATATGTGACATGCTGTTGTCTTTAAGGTGGGTGTCCCTGGGATTCCCTGTGATGTGTGGCCTTGCCAGCTATTCAGCAGCCTGCCAGGACTGGTGGTGCAGACGTGACAGGCCTGCCCGCAGCAATGGGCAGAGCTATTTGGCCATCTGCTCCATAGCAGAATAGTGGGGGTTTGGGAGTCTTGATGAGGCTTTGGCCTCTTGTGCACTGTTGTTGCCAGAGGAAGCTGGACTAGTAGAGGATAATAGCAATAAATTATTGTCCTAGAGCACAGGAAAGAAGCAGGGCTGAGGAGTTGCAGCTCCTTGCCAGGATGAGTCCCAGTAACACTTCAGGGGCAATGCACCTCTGTCTAACATCCTATTCAGCTTCCTGTTCTGCAGCTGCCTCAGCAGTGTGTCTGCCGTCTGCAAGGTCATGCTCAGTTTGCAATAACAAGCAAAAGTTATTTTGTGATGGACGAGGCATATAAACTCGGGCTAAGCTCAAATGTGCTTTCCAAGGGTTTTCTCTTCCATGAGCCTGCTGAGAGCCAATAAACATTATGGCCCATCTTCATCTCCAGTCAGTCTTTACTGTACCTACATGCAGTGAACGAAAATGAAGAAGTGTAACCATGTTAAGACAAGATGCTGACTTACAGAAAATATTACATAGAAGATTCTGCTCCCATTTATCAACATCCCAGGTTGGTGGTAGCAGTGCACTACTGTGGGGGAGCACGTTAAAGGAAGCTGAAAATGGCACAGATAACAACTAACATATTAGCAAAACCATGGATCTGCTGCATTGTATATTTTAAGTGGTTTCTATGAAATTACATTGAAAGAGTAATGATTAGTTTACACACTGTGGAGTTGTTATATTTTGCAAAGAAAACTAATATTCTCTCCTTTCTGAAATTCTGTTTGAATCCTTTTTGCCAACATTGTAACAGAATAATCAGTCACTTAACACAATCACCCTCCCTGCAAGTTCACTGCCGCTTACCGTAAAGTCTATTTTTATCTGTTTATTTAATGGTATCTTCAGCCATCACTACTTATAACCTAAATGCAAAACCTGTTTAATGATTTACTTTCAATGTTGTTGGATTTTTCGTAACAATCAACCTGGCCTCTCCTCCTTGAATGGCACTTCATAAATTTATCTGGCACATAGTGTCTAAGATTCCAGGTCCAACGGCCTATTTGTCTGTCATGAAATATGTTTTACTTAATTGTTAAAAGGTACGTTTTAAGATGGTTAATCTTTGACTTATTTATTGAAACTTTTCAGCACATTCCAAATTCTAAGTTGCTCAGGAAGAAGTTGATTTAAATGATTATGTTTTGGTCTGATGAATATTTCTTGTTCCAAAAAAAAAAAAATCATAGTTTGTAAGCCTTTAGCCCACGACAGCTTTGTAGGGAGTGCCATGCATGTACTTGTAAATCTTAGTGGGGGGAAAAAGGTGGGTGCTTGACAGGTATGAAAATAAGAAAACATATGTGTACATTAGCTTAGCTATAAATGAAAGCAACCTATGTTTTGGGATGAAATATTCTTTAACTTATTCACTACCATCTCCTGAAATATAAATAAGCCATATGACTCTTTATTTTTCGGTCCAGTGATGTTTAAAAATAAAACTTGTACATTTCTTCCTAGCACCATAGTCCACTTGCTTATGCTAGTTTTCTTGCCTGGGTACAGCAGCTGTGGGGAGGATGTTGGAGTTGCACCTAGCACAGCAGGATTGGATACGGCATAGCTTATCATCTAAAAGTCATACTTCAGCAGCAAGATTGGGGTAGGCTGGGTTATTCTATGTCCCAAACTGTCTGGAGGTGTGGGAGTGAAGGTGGAATTACTTTACTCACCTGAGATGTGCAGTAACCCTGAAGTACATTGTCTCATGTGCTTTGTGGCTGCTAAGTAGAAAGAAGTTTTATCCCAGAGAGAAACAGCTTGGTCCTCATACACTGCGTTTTACTAGCCGTGGTATTTGATGGCCAGACGTAAAAGCTCCAGTTGTCCAGAGTGAGGCTGTAATGTAAGTAAAACATCCGTGCTTTCACACTAAAGAGAGAATCAACCGTTGTTAAAATGCAGCATTCTGGAAAAAATAAATTTCAGTCTTAAGTTTCAAGTGACAGTGACAAATAATGTGGTTTTTTGTTCCTGTTTAATTCTCTTCCACACAAATTGTGCAGATGATGCAAGGCTAAGTCTGAATATCTGAAATGTTCTCTACTTATATGTAGAGAAGCAGCTCGGCAGAACTGAAGGTATGTGAAACCGATGGTGTATTTGAAGCATTTCAATTTATTTGCGATTCTTTATCGTTGGACCTTTGATGAATTGTTTGAATGTTATAATATAGAATGGTACGTAGTATTATAAAGACACGAACAAAATTACAAATTTTAAACACTGGTGAGCAGATCTGTGGATGCCAGCCATTGAATTCTTCCTCCTTTCAATACTTGATGTAATAAAAATATTTAATATAAAAGTAGATATTTTGACTGACAAAGGAAACCGCACTGCATGCCAACTTGGGTCCTCTCATCAAGTGAAAAAACATCATCCACCAAAGAGTAAAACTCTACATCCTCCTAAAAAATAAAGGCCTATAATTCCCAGTTAAGGGTAATGGTGCTCCGATCTTTCCCTCCATTTTAAGAAAGGGAACATCTGTGACGTTAGACCATAGCCTAAAACAACACAGCAACATTTTTGAGAGCTAGAATACTGTAATACAATACCACAGCATTCCTTCTGTTTTATTTTTGAGGAATCAGCCCTTATTGCAAAGAGTTCAGCAAACACATAAAACGCTGTTGATCAACCTGCTTTCATGAGCCAAGACCAGAGAAAAGAACTGAACGTTGTTACATATAGACTCCATGGGAAAAACAAGAGAGTCCTCACCAAGCCTTGGAGGTGCCTGCCTGGTGGTGTTGGAATCACCAGGACCACTTTTGCAGGGTCTGTCCCAAGGGAGTGTTTGCAAAGTCAGGCTCTGCTTAGGTGCCCACAGGTATGGTGGGAAGGGTGCTGGAAGGCAGCTCTGTGAGGAACAGCCATTGGGGGGTGAAAAAATCCCTGCAGAATATTGGAAGTGGATAGAAGGGTCAAAAATTGAATTGATGGTCAAAAATTGAATCACAACCAGCTTAAATCAGTTGCTGATGTCTCACAACTGAAAAACTGCCATACATTTTCTTCGGTTTGCCCAGAAATGGCATTGCATGCCACGCTGCAGCACGAGGTGAACTTCAAAGCTCAGTCATAAGCTTTTGAAAATAGTGTGTGTAATGGAAACACCAGCATACCGTAACGGTTGTGCCCCAGCACCAATGTCTGATGCTGTCATCTTGGAAGAGCCTGGAGGTGGGGTGGAAGGTTGTTCTGGGGGCAACAGGGGGTGGGGAAGGGGAGAGGTTTTCTGCAAGTACATATTTGGCCTTTCAGACACTGGAAGATGGTAAGATTTGACCATTGGTATATTTGAATGTGGAGTTTGAATATAAACCTGTGGATTTCCTTTTCTGAGTACATAAAGGAAGAATGCAAGTCTGGTTTTGTATTTAACTGATTGTGGCTGAAAGGGTAAGTTAATAATGCTGCTGTCAGGCAGGCATGGTAGGAGCATGCTTTATGCAAACTTTTGCCATCCTTCTGTTCCCTTTTTTGGATCTGATGGGCAAAAAGGCTGATGGCAAAGCATTCTGTCACACCGTGGGGGAACTGGTGCCATGAAAAGAAGAGATTAGGAGGAATGCATGGAGGCGACGCTATTCAGGGTTAAGAAAAATGGTCTCAGTGCTAGGATGATCTAGAGCATCCAGCAGAAGTGTTACACAAACTGCTCATTCTCTTTATGGCTTTGGCTCATCTGGGAAACTCAAGACCATGCTTCAAAATCAAATGCTGCTTCAGATTTGTAAGTTAGTTAGTTGCTAACTAACAAAAAATTTCGCATTTTTTTGGCTTTTTCCATGCACTTCCAAATTGCCACTCTACCTCAGAAACCTGTCAGAGTATAAGCCTATACTGGTACCTGATGTGCAGAGGCTGATCTGAGACATAGATTTGATCCTTCAGCAAAACTCTCCCCAGGTTGAGTGTAAATACTGAGCTGAGTGAAAGGAATCCTTCTCAGCGCAATGGTGCTGCTAATGAGCAGAGTAATATTTAGTTACTGGGCCACAAAGGGAAGTATTCCTGCAGTTTTCCAGCTTACCAGGCCAGGACAATGCCGGAGACTTTAGATAACCTCAGGGCTCATGGGAGTGTTGTCAGGTAGCAAAGGCCAATTGCATCTCCCCGTTTTGAACTCATGATCATCTCTGGTTTGGGTGCAGGAAAAAAAGAGGCTGTTACAGTCCGTGGCATACACAAGAGCAACAGTCCAGGCTTCCCATGGCACACGGGAATTTCTCTTCTAGGAGCCTCCGATCTGGTTTTTGTGGTGGCAAGCTCAGGGAGGGGAGATCAACTCTAGTTGTTAGTCTCTGATTCCCCAAAGACAAGATTCCCAAGATCGTGCTGGAGAGATGTGCTAGAAGAAGTGGCAATGAGGCACTTATGCCTCACTGAAGAGCCGTGAGCCTTTTCCATCTTTGCTTTCTCCATTTGTTTGTATTTGAACAAACCATAGGTCGTATTTGGTGTATTTCCCAAGGCCAATCTTTGTAGGGTATTTCCACACTAACCGTATTGTCTGAGCATCTTGGAAAATGATTAATATCTTTGTCCTTTTGATCCACAGTGGAGGTAAAGAAGTGCTGTTATCCCCATTTCATACATTGGGAATGGATACAGCAAGTGGGTAAGTGATATTCTCAATGTCACACAGGAGGATTGTGAGAAAGCACTGATTATGATTTAGCCAAGTGTCTTAGTCCTTGAACTTTCTTTCCTGCTCTAAGATCAGTCCTAGATTTTAGAAGGAAAATTTTAGTTACATAGAGTTGTCTCCCCTTATCTTTTCCTTACAACCCTGTAAACTTTTCAGGTAACCGCCTAAATATGAATGACTTTTTAGCCTTCAGCAGACGATTTATGTCCTTTTGGGACAAAGATTAATTCATAGTCATATCTATTTAGTTGCATAGCAAACACCTGCAGAAATGGCATGGCTGTAAGGTAGCTTTATGTTTGGGAAAGGTGATCCTGTAGCAGTAAGAACAGATAAGCAGATGGATGGGTGGCTGAAGTCACATCTTGCGAATTTAGCCGTTTACAAGAATATGGTCGCATTTTCTCCTGAAATATGTGGCGCTTGTAGCCTACCTGAAAAGTCATCAAACCTGTGTTCGTGTATGTAGCCTAAGTTGCGTTTCCCTTTGGTTTTCCACAGTGCTTAGAAATGCAGAACATGAAGCGATGCCTTACTGTTTAGCCACCGACACCAACACGGAGTGAAAAGACAGTTCTCGCTCAGCTCACCGAGTGGTTGGTATTGTCTGGTGTGTCCATAAACCAGAAAGCTTCTCCAGCTATCAGTCAGGGGTACATGCCTCTCAGCTGAGAGATCTGGTGCTTTGCCCTCAGTTCCTCCTGGCCCCTCCCTTACCTGGACAGTATGCGTCACTAAAGCTTCTGCATACATCTTCTGGGGCACATCTTAAGGAAGAGTGAGCAAACAGGGACGTAATCCAAACTTCTGTGTCCAAGTGCCCTTGCTTTGTGGAGGAGCATGAGCTGCTGAGCTTCGCTCTAAACTTTGATACTGGGATAAAGCTCTTGAGGTTGAGCCCACCTTGTAGGTGGCAGCTTCGTTCCTGTTCCAGATCTAGTTTCTGCTCTGAGTATCAGGGCGAGTCCTGGCCTGTCTCTGTGGAAATAACTGAGGCTTAGCAATGCCAAATCCGTCCCCTTTGGCTTCGGGCCGGGAGGCTGAAATGCACTGGCAGGTGAGCACATCAGGGTGCAAAGAAGTCTCCGCAGTGTCAGTCCTCCAACGTGAGCAGAGACGCTCGGTGTCAGCAGCAGCCGTGGAGGCTGGTGTCTGAGCGGGGAGAGGGAAACAGAGCCAGTTTCTCAGTCGTGGCTAGCCGGTGGGCATTTCTGCCAAATCTCCCTTGGACAAGTTCGTGCTAGTCCTGTCAGCACTTGCTGTGGGAAAAACCTTTCTTCCTGCACTTCTTGGGACAGAAAGCTGGCAAGGAGCACCCAGCAGCGCCTCTCTTCCAAGGAGGCTGGAGGGATCCAGGGGAGATGTGAGGGTGTAGGGGAGGAGGGCAGCAGCCTCCTGCCTGCCTGCCCCACAAGGGGCTGAGCCCCAGGCTGCTTCTCAGCAGACCCGGGCAGGATGGTGCTGATAGAGGACAGTGTTGTTCCTTGAAGGATGAAAACCCAGCTCCTCACAACGGGGTTTCTTGTCAGAAACTCTGCTGTGAAAACTCCCTGGAGTCTCTGCATAATTGTAGCTTTCCAGCAGGTTTTGCCCCAAAGAATGTGATTTGGCCCATCAGCATTGGCTGGAAACTGAGCTTTCTAGTGACTCCACAATCCAGCCCTTGTCAGTCACGCCACTTGGGTCCATGCATGGGACTCTTTGTGATAAACCTCACTGGAATTTGGAAACCGTTCAGCAAATTTGACCTCTACTTTGTCTTATAAATATCACAGTGTCAAGCAGCATCGCGCATGTCTTATCACTCCAGAACTGGGAGAAGGAGATGGAATTATTATGTGGTCAGCTCTGATTTTCCAAAACAATATCTTTTGAGTCAAAGGAAAAAGCTTTTTGCTTCTCAGAAAGAAAAGAGAATGTCTTCTTTTTGCCTGGGGGAAGGGGGCTTTTCTCAAACTTACTCTGACCCCTCATGAGCATGTACCGGTCACCCCAAAGGAGCCTAAAGCATTTTTGTCTTTTGTAGGTAGAGCACCATGGCAGCCAGCTCCTGCGAGGAAGGCGAGATGGGACCCAGCCCATTTCTCTGTTCTCACCATGAGAAAGGGAACGGAGGCGTCGGCAAAATCTCGGCCAAGAACAGCTCTGACCAAAGTTAAGAGCTTCTAACTTCTCTGCAAAATAGATAGAGAAGTGCAAAATAGATAGCAAAGCTTACACCAGAGCAACCCAGGGCAAACAGCGAAAATTCTTTTAGCCACAGGTTGGCATCTTTTAAGAAAGCTGCTGCTCCTTGCTAACATGAGGAAGGTCAGACCCTCTCTTTCCTTAAAAAAATGTATGTGGTCCCCTGGCGCGCCCTCCCCAGCCCCCCGCCGTGGCCCGGGCTGCCGCAGCCGTGCCAGTGCTGTCACAGGCGGCAGAGAGGATGCAGCAGCACCGCTGCCTTGGGAGCCCCGCACAGCTGGCAGCCCTGCTTGCTGCCGAATCGCTGTGTGGCCCAGCCTAATTGCTTAAAGCTTTCCTTTTCCCCTCTCCACGAAGGCTGGAGTGTAGTATTTATCTACTCTGCAAAACTTTTATGAGAATTGGTACGGTTTCGTAGAATTCCTGAATAACAAGGGATCACAATAGCTGTGGTGGAGCCAGCCTTCGCAAACCCCAGCCCCTGTGCTGTTTGCCTTATTTACGTTCAGTCTCTGCAGGCAGGAATCGTGCTCCTCTGCCTCCCACCGATCCCAGCGGCAAGTGCCCCAGACTGACTGCTCAAAATCCAGCTGAGGTGCAACTGCCCAGCGTGCCCCAAGCACTTCGGCCTCAACCTCCCTCCTCCCGTGCCAGTCCCAGGCTCGGAAAGGAACCCCGGGCACCACTGGAAGGCTGCTGAATGTAGCGCTCTCAGCCACTCAGGGACTTGGCACTTGTTTATATTCCTCTGGAAATAAAAAGGAGGCACTGAGAATTTCCCTGGGGAAATCTTCCATGGGGAAAACCTCCTCATTTTCCTGCCAGAGAGTGGGCTATCTGGCAAAGTAATCTGAATCTAGGAAAAGTAATTTGAAACAGGGCAGGTAATCCCCGCCTCCCCCAAAATATCCCTTCAGGTTTTGGCCGGCCCTGATGTACTGTGAAGCCAGCAGTGTCACGTCATATCCTCGAAGACTCCTCTTACAGGCAACATTTAAGATCAAACAGTAATAGCAATGACTAATAGTAACAATAATAATATTGTGTTTACCTCACAGTGTTAATGTTCAACTGAACAGTAGGTGCTGCAGTTGAAAACAACCAAAAAAATGCTTCATATGCAGAGGAAACCATATGCAAGAGGTGGATGAATGAAGGTTAAACTGCGGGAGCCTCTTGCTGAGGAAGCCCAGGCTGCAGTGCTCAATGCCTGGGGCGTAGCTAGCTTTTCCTTCTGTCCCCTCCAGTGCATGCCAGTCATTTCAGCTTAAATGAAACAGCCTTTTAGAAAAAACTAGCAAGCCAAGCCAAACCCAAGTATCCGTTGTTTTCTCCATCCTGTCCCTCCAAAAGCGGTTTGCTTTAGTCCAGTGAGTCAAAAGGTATTGCTCCCTTACTCATCGTTCCCATTTGCATTTCTCAAGAAGAGACCTGGCAGAGCAGTGCTGTGGACAAGCCCTGAAGATTGCACTCATTCTTGGGGAAGTGCCACATTAGCTGTTGGGAGTTCAGGCTTGGAGACTGTCTAAATGGTGGTTGTTATTTGCTCAGGGCCAAGAGAACCGCAATCTGAATTTTCAGAATTTTCTGAAATGTGAAAATCTGATTTTTTTCATCCAAATAATGAAATTTCAATTGTTGTGTGAATCAGAACAAACTGAAATAACCAAGTGGAGCACAACCGGGCTGGCACATGCGGCAATGGCAAGTTCCCACTGTAGCACCGCAGTTAGGCGGTTAGCATGTGTTAGGTTTCTGCACTGTCCAGGAATATAAGCAGGTACATGTGTATAGCTTCAAAACACTTAACTACGGCCCTCTGGAGCACCACAGTGTTTTTAGACGTGAAAGACAGAAGGGTTTTGCTTCTATGAAGTTTGAAAGAAGTTTGGAGACCGGAGCGGAGAAACAACAAAAGAGGTGAGATGGTTGGTGAGGTGTGAGGAGCAGAGCCCTGTACAAGGGGAGGCGAGGAGCGATACTGCCAGTGCAGGCGCTAAGCAGCTGGCTACCCGCAAGGGAGCTGGCAGAAAGGCCAGCCACAGCCTCTCTGGCTCCACTCCCCTGCCCCGGCTGCTGAGGGCACGCCTTGTGAGGAGCACATGCCTGACAAGAAGAGCACGCAGCAGCAGGGGAAGGGCTCAGCCTGGGTCCGGACGTAGTGATGGGTCCAGGTACAACTGCTTAATAACCCTGGAAGTCACTGGCTTTCGGGTGCTGGAGCCAGTCCGAGGGGAGGCGGGTAGAGACGGGATCCTTTCTTCCTTGAGGATCCCGTCAGCGAAGGCCACTGCCGGTGCAAATTAACTAATGCTGCACATTTATAAAAGGCGGCAAGGCTGCCCATAATACTGTTTCAAGCTTTCTTCTAGCAAGTGGCCAGTATCAGCTTTGTGTAAAGGTTTTCTTCACCTCTCCATCTTAACTTTGTGCCCTCTGCTTCCCCAAAAGATAAGTGCTGAAGTCATGGGAGGCTCTGGGCTCTTCTCAGAGGAAGGGTTCTTCCTCCCGCCGCTGCGGTCCCTTGTTCCCTCACCTCAAGGGTCTCCGCATCCCGATGAGAGCCTGCGCTCCGCCGAGAGGCACGGCGGGCGTTCAGCGAACGCGGCTGTTTACATTGCCTCGCCCCGGCCCAGCATCCTGTTTTGGGAAAAACACCCTCTATAACGCGAAGCGGGGAAAGCGAACGCGCGATTCCGCACGCAAGGCGGGCCCGCCTTCCTTTCCCCCTTCGCTCCTCTCCTCCTCTGCGGGGGGACGGGACACTCTCCCCCGGCCCCGGGCGCAGCGTGGCCGAGCCCACCCGCCCCTCGGCGCAGGCACAGCGGCGCCCTCCGCCTCCTGAGCCGCG
>VZTV01115093.1:18541-40001 GCA_013400875.1 Anhinga rufa
GGGGGGGCGCGTCTCTGGAGGTGGCAGCAGGGACAGGCTCGCTCGAGGGGAGAGGGAGAGAGGCAGCGTCTTGCTGCGCGCTGAAATGATAATATACAGCTTACTTTCGAGAGCCAACCGAAGAAACCAAGTGCGTGAAAAGTCCTTCCCAGGCTGGGCCTATAACAGTCTTTGGTGAACAAACGTAAAACCTGCAAACCCGTGTTCCCGTGGACGTTTGGCAGCGAGAAGAACAAATTAAACTTTTGCACAGATGGTACCCTTCTTCTGGCGACGTCAAAGCCCAGAAAAGATGAATAGCCTACACTTTATCGCTCTCTTGACAGATCAATCGCTGATATAATCCCAGCTTTGCCAGGCACATTTAGAAGCATGTGATTTACCCCGTCTCGCAGTTCAGGAACGGGAGCCTAGGTCTCTTCCTAGCACCTTGCTTTAAACAGGAGTCTTCCGCCCCATACTTTCCCCCCTTCCCATTGCTTCCAGCAGCACCGTGCAGGGTACGGGCAATTATCATTAGGTGGGCTCACCCGTGGTTCCTTGTTCGCTATTTTGGTCCGGACAGAACATAGATCCTGGGACATGGGCACAGAGAGAGATTAGGTGGTTTAAATCTTATGCCTCGGGCCCCTCTCCAAGGAAAAGCTGTTGCTAACTTACAGCTGTCTCGTGCTCTCTGTGGAATGAGAGGGAAGTCCATTCAGTCTGGTGAAAATAAACCCACCATCATAGCTGGCATTCTCGTTGGTAGTCTCAGTGCAGAGGCCAAGGATTTGAGGGCTGTGACACATGAGGCAGCTCACTCCTAAAGAGCTTGATCTGGGTTGAAACGTGTCATCAGAAAAGCATGAGGAGCCTTGTGCTCCCGCTGTCAATACAGTACTTGCCCTCTTCACACGGACCAGCTTTCCTTTTCTGTCCTGCCAGTCTGGCAAACAGCATGGGGACCCTTTACTGTACATTCACTTTAAAGGAGAAGGACACCCAGTTTCCTCTCACTAAGTTCAAGGACTCGACCATCACTCTTGCAGCTACCGTTTTGCCACCACCATTTGCCCTTCTCTCCTCCTGAATAAAAGGTTGTGCCCTATCCTGCCTGCCACCTGGCAGGCAGCCCATCATCTCCTCTGCCTGTTCACCCTCCTCTCTTGTTCCCCAGCTCCTCCTGGGCATGAGGCTGAGTGCCTGGGCGGTACCTGGGCACAGTGGCATGCAGCTGGGCAGCCGCTCACACACATGAGCGGTGAGAAACGGGCTGTTTCACAGACATCGTTCTGCTAACGGCCTGGTGAGGAGAAACTGGGAGTCCCTGCAGACACAACTGCACCACGCTGTACCCCAGGGAAGGCCCGAGTCCCAGACAGCAGCCATGATTTTTGGTCTCCTCATGATGGCTGTTAAGGGACTTGAGAAACTCCCCTTGAGTTTGCCAGCCCTGCAACATCAGCTGTTTGAGCATCCTCTAGCAGCCAGACTTCCACAAAGAAAAGTGCTTCTGTTTTGTGAAGCACTGTTGGCTGGAGGGCCGCAAAAATAGTGCTCACGTGTTTTATTTGTTGCTCTTCACATCACTTAAAATGAAGTTACTACTACAAGATGTTGCGAAGGGGGAAGTTAAATAGGGGCATTAAATCCGTCAAAGAATCGTTCGGCTCACTGACTGGCCACAGGTGCAGCTCTAAGAATAAAGCAGTTGTCCGGAGCTCTTCCAGGAGCACGGCAGCGATGTAGCTGTGTACATGCTCTGCCATTGTCAGCCTTCCCCTCCAGTTTGGGCTCAAGAGCAAGTCTAGGGCTGTGCAAGAGGCTATCTCGGGCAAGAAGTGTTGACTCTAATAAGGCTATTTATCATACGATATGAGAAAGCAGAAGCTTTCATCATAGAGGCCTGGAGGTTTTTCTCTTTTTATCATCAGGTCTGAGAGTTTATACAGGCTCCTCCTAAGGCGTGAAATCTCTGATGAAGTGGGTTTCATAATCTTCCCAGATAATTCATTTAATACAGTAAACATAAGCATAGCATGCAGCAAGTAGGCCAGAGAACTCAGTGAGACAAGAAGGTACAGCAAGCAAGACAGATGTGGTGGTGGGATACGTGACCAGCAGAAACTGGAACGCAAAGAAAAGCCTCTGAGAAGAGTTGTCATCCATCAGAACTGATTTGCCACCTTACATCGCCACTGTAATGGTCTCACATTTCACAAGCTTTTCCTCATGGAGCCTAATCCAATGGCCAGTGCCCCTGTGGGCGAAATTAAAGAGGTGAATCACCCTGGAGATGACCTGCAGGCTTTTCAAGTGAAAGAACAATTTAAAAAAAAAAAAAAAAAGGAGGTTAAAAAATAAAAATCTATCTTAAGTCTTCAAGCTTTCCCAGGCAATTCTGGGTGGCCTGGTTTGATCTCTTCCCCCTGCATTCACTGACATAGGTGTTGTCTTGATAAAACTTCCACACACTCGCCGTGAGTCCTCCTCAGAGCTGAGTGTGCTATGTGCTCATTCTCCAACTTAAAAAAAAAAAAAACCAAAACAAAACAACAAAAAAAGGCTGGAAAAATATAAGCAAGAAGTGCTCAATGAGGCCGTGTGGACAGCTCTGCAGCGCCCGGCTCCTGCACACCTTCCTCTGAAGGCTATGGAAAGGGTTTTAAATTATATGGTGCCAAGAGAAGGGGAGGCCTGCAGCTGGTTTTAGTCCTGGGGTGAGGAAGTTAAAAGAATAAAAGAATTAGAGGCAGCTCTTTCACGTAGGTGATTAGTGCAAAGGAATGTCAGATTCGGCAAAGAAAGTTTGCTTATCAAGCTGCAGATTTATTAAATGCGTTCCAGACTTGCATTGCTTCATTCAGCAGAGCTGTAATACTTAATATGCCCTTTAGCAATTTAATACTCTCTTGTACAAATCATTGGAAAATTTAAAATAGAAAAATATGTCCAGGCTTAACTGTAAGAAGAAGGGAAACTCTGTACAAAAACAGAGGAGAAAGAATGCATGGGTAAAGCTGAATATTACTGAATATCTTACCACATGTATTATTCTGCTGAGTTATTAGTACGTGCACTCTCATCTGCAGGCTAAAGGAGGAACTAGCAGTAATAACTTACAGAACAACAATTTTCAGCATCAGGGCTCAAGACTGGCATCACGTCATGCCCAGAAATTACTCCTCAGGAAACACGTTCTGTACATTTTTTTGCCTTGAGAGAGCACAAATATGAGTTTCTTCTTTAAGGAAATGAAAATCCATTGTTGGTGCTGCTTATAACAGACAGGAAATATTGCTGTCAAACATCATACACTTGCTTTCACAACAAAAAGTGATGAAAACATTGAGTTGGTACATCACTGAGACATTAAAGACAATCTTTGCTGGAAGCAGAGAGAGGACAAGCCTGTAAAATGCCTCACTGCTGCATAATTACGTGTGAATATAAACACATCCATATAAACACATTTCTGCATAAATATTTTGTGTCTCGTACCCCCATGTAAGAAAGTTCCTTTGAGGCTCTGTGTGCCCAAGGTGTGCAGGGATCTGTCCCAGTTTGGGCAAGAGGATATTATTTAATATTGGACATGCATGTGCAAAAGAAGGGAAGGGCTTTATTTCGCATCAGTCAGTTAGACTGCTTGACTTTTGTGTTTTTAAAGGAGTAAAGGCTCTTAAAGCAGCCTTCCCAAACAATTAGCTGCATTGTAAAAGCATACTCCTGAATCTGTAACTGCCCTGCAGAGCGCTGGGCCAGAAGATGCAACTGTGCCTGTTGCCTCCTGCAAGGACAGACTCTGAGTGCAGGAAAGGGATAGTTACATACGTGATGAGTACATCCATCTTGATCTAGGTGTAACTGATACAATACTGTATATAGTACAACACTGTATACAGTATACTTGTATAATTGTATAATGTATAATGTATAATTGTATAATGTAATGACACTGAATCATTCTATCAGTCAGTATATTGCTGCTGACCCAGACTGACTGCCAGTAGCCAGCATGAGTCAATGATACACACAGATCACAGGGCCTTGCAGAGGCTGGGAAGAGCCATCGCTCCCAGGGGACAAAGTTACTCAGAACTTAAAGGACAGTGCGATTAAAGATTTGTCAAAACTCATGAATTGAGTTAAGCAACAGCTGGGACCAGAATCATCATCCCTCTCCTGCCCTAGTCACACACTACCAGGCCCTGAGCCATTTTTAACAATTATCGTTGCCTTCTACTGGCAACCTTGGACTAACTCTTTCCATGCTATTTAAGGGCTGCAGGACTGGAAGTGACCTCCTGAATCACTGATCCCAATGCCTTCTAATTGGAGGCAACCACATCATATGAGCCTAGTCAGAAATGCCTCAAAGTGAGTGGGGTGGTGGGACGTGTGATGATTTCATCCTTCCAAATTCCAGAGGCAACACCCAAGCAGTTGTGGCGTTGATTGTCTCTTGCTCAGACATTACGGGAAGACTACGGTTGGCTGTTAACAAAAGGAATCTGTGCTGAAAGGTGTTTTGCTTGTAATTTTCCCAGTGTGGCTATGGCAATGCAAGTGAGGTGGGATCTGGGTAGAGCAGCCACTCATTTCTCCCACCATGCTAAGTAGCAATGGCAAGGAGTACTAAAAAGCAACTTGCCAGCATCTGAGACACTGTGGGGTTTGCTAGACCTCAGAAAGCCCTACTGAAGCAGAAGCTGGTACACTATATTGAATATCAGAAAGATCTGCTGTATGGTAGTGGGGCCTAATTTAGGCATGAATGTGTTAGCAATGTCTGCCTTTGAAAGGCACATAGTTCATGGCCTCTGGGATACACAGAATTTATTTCCTGAGCAGGCGGAGAGGGCTTTGATTCTTCTTCTCCATTAGACTCCACCTCCCACTTTACTGTGGTTTTGGCACGTGGCAGCTTGCCTCTATGCCTGCAGGAATGACAGGAGGGAGGACCTGGGCAGTTGGTGGTTCTGTCTCTACAGGGTACAAGTCTTAGAGAGAATGACTTTATTTTTGCTTTCTTGTCATCTGGTCCACTTGGTGGAAGGGATGCCCTGTGGGATCAGCTCGCTCTTCCGCTGGGGAACACACCCTGCAAAGCACTTCTCCTACCAGTCCTTTCAGAAGCCATGAGGTAGGGAGCAGCGTGGAAGCAGCAAGATGTCCTTGAGGTGGGGATAAGTGACTGTGAGAAAGAGGGCTGAGCAGGACTGCTTAGATTTTGAAGGTGGGATAGAGAAACAAGAGGTATAGGGCTGTCACACCAGCCTCTCTACAGACCCTAGAAGCAGCCTGAGGGTCTGGGTCACCTGGATGCTGCTTCAAAAGTGCTGTTGGGCATAGGCTCAGAAGCACAGCAGGGAAAGGGATGGAAAGGACTTTAGAAAGAAGGGAATGGATGTTTGCAGTAGCTCCTGGCTAGAAAGCCATACTTCCTAGAGCAAGTGTTGGATTTACCCAGGCATGGCGAGGCCCAACAGCATCTTCCACCACAGCATGGCAGAAACAAGCAGCAGGAACTCAGGACTTCAGGCCTTCCACAGAAACAAGCCTCTTGTGCTGGTGTCCAAAGAAGCTGCCAAAGTACAATGGCAAACAGCTATGTGTTAAAGAACAAAGGCCCCTTAAGTAGCAAATAGTGTTTTAACTTGCTCCAAAATGTAGGAATGAAACTGAGTTTCATGTCACCACTGAATTGTGACAAGCTACCAACAAAACCTACTTTGGAGAAGCTGGCATGGTTTCTATAGCTGATACCCAAAAACTACATGGAATTATCTGCAGCAACAAAGTGAGGGTAACAAGCAAAAGAGATTCTGTTGTCAGGAGCAGGAAAGGGGAATCACATAGGTCAGATGTACTAAGGCAGATGATCCAAATAACTCAGGTTTTTTTTTAGTCTCGTCTTCAACAAATACCTAACAGAAGAATTTATTAAAGCTGCTTTCTCAGGAAGGAGCCAGATTACTTGTATGTGTTGTGTGCATGCACTTATTCACACAGCATTAATAAATTGCTAGTATAACTGTAACTCAAGTACAACTTACTTCACTTACTTTAAATTTAAAACTAACATTCTTGTGAGTCCTGCTATTTAGGGTACTATAAATCAGTGTAGGCGAGGAATCAAGATTTGGGATTTGCATCGGAAAGAAGTAGTATTGACCCTTGCAGGAAAACAGTGCAGTCCTGCACCTAAAGGTTCAAGAGGTCGGTCATTCACAGCAAGTGGGGCATAACTGATGGGTACAGAGAAATTCAGCACATTCCCAAGCACTTAAAGGTGTCATTTGCCGTGACGAGCTGCAGTGGCCAAGGACTTGGGCACGCTCCATGCATCAGAGTGTGCCCGTTGGCAGCCAACATGTTCTGAGTTTTCCTCTTTCCATAAGATGCTGGCATACCTGTGGGCGTTAAGGTCAGAGAGAACCTTTCAAGACACCAAAAATTACACAGCAGGCTTCATCCATTTCTTTTGGAGATTTATCTGGTTATTTCTACATGTGGTTGTGTGAAATATCTTGGCAAAGTTCAGCTTCTAGGAAGGATGTTATAGAATAGGGATTGTGCTGCATCAGCATTGTGTGAAGAGATATTAAAAATAGACATAAATAGGAATGGCAGGTGTTGTAGCATCAGTCTTTAAGTCAATTGCATGTGGTTTCCATAAAGTCCTTTCCTTATGAAAATCAGTGCTAAGAAAATATAATTACTTCTGCACCTACTCTGGAAGCAAAGAGACCACTGTGCAGGACCTGAGGAAGAGACCTCCTCAGCTGAAAATGATGGAGCATGCTGGTGTCTCCCATTGCTCTCCCCTGTGCCCTCAGCCCACTGCTATCCCTGGCACAGGAGCAGTAGTGGAGTTAGCATTGCCTCTCACCGGAGCACTTCTCCATTTGCAGCTAATTTTACCGTGTGCTTCCAGAAGCAGAAGGGTAAAATTCTGGCCTCACTGAAGAGATCCCATAATCACCCCTTCAGAAAAGGCAGGATTTTTGCCTAGTTAGAAGGAAGACACAAAGTTCTTACACCAAGCTGCACACTCCAGGTAGTCCAGGAGCCAGGATGTCAGCTCCCGCTGATCTTCCTTACCTTACCATGTTTTCTCCCAAAGCTGATGACAAAAGACATGGTGTGATCACAGGCTTGGATGGGGGTGATCTGAAGGAATTAAAAGGAAGAATTTTCACATCAAAAATAATCTGATGTGTGCCCAGCTGAGGTGGTGGTGGCTGGCAGTGGAGTGACAAAGCTGTTTAATGCATGTGGCAGGTCAGTTCTTAAACCCCATAAGGTGCTGTGGTGAATGGCCAGTTTTTCCTAGTAGTTTACATTGTAGACAATCCAAGTAGACAAATCGAAGCTACGTCTGCAGCTCAGAACATCAGTACTTGTTGCAGGTTGACAGACCCAGATGTCTCTCTCAGGCTTCAGGTTCACAAGCACATCTCTCTGACAAGAGCAGTAGGTTTGGGGCACTGCAGGGCTCTCCTTCCTCCCCAGGTCTCTCCAGGACAAATGGTCTGCTAGCACTGGGACAAGACAAGCTTTCAACCATGCCTGGGAAACTCTGGTCAGGTGGTGGCACTTCTCCAGACTGTGGAAAGGCCATCCAAGGTAAAGGTGGATTACAGGAATCCAGCCTCCAGGATGTTAGGGAGAGAAGAATTTCCAAATCTTTAACTGGGATTTTTTCACTACTGTAAGGAAAATATTGAGCCTATATCTCCAAGAAAATACTGGCAGTCCAGACAGATCTTTACTGTCACAATGGGCCTATTACAGCTGTGGAAAAAGGTTCCCCCATCCAAATCAGACACTCACTAAGCCTGCCCACTCTGAGAATACTGTTAGAGATATCAGAAGGTGATGGTGGACTGCCAGTTTCCTAATGAATAGTTTCATTTATTACAGTATTTGAAATGTGAGATCCTGAGATAATCACTCAAGGATTGCTCAAGAGGACAGGATGCAACCTCTCTGAAAAGCCTCTTTCTGGTCTTTTGCTGGTAAGATAGCTAATACACGTCTTGTGGAATGGGGCTCTGGTGCACATTGCCAAAATTCAATTTGTGCATTTGTTCTTCTGAGGCAAAGATGTCGAGTGATGAAAACCAAATTGCCAGTGTCAGCTGGGTAAAACCAGTTAATATTCTGCAGCCTGGAATAAAGTTCCCATACCTGCATTCCTCCTAGGTGCAGTTCACTTAGGCATTTCAAATATCCATTGAGTTAATACTTCAGGGTTTGGAGGTCAGCAATGGTTAAAACAGAAGTGCTTGGAGGCTAGTTTGCAGAAGAAGCTCTTTGACTGGACAAAATGAGATATAAACCAGCACTTCTTCCTGGGGCATGAAAGAGAGAGGATAACTCAAGAGCTTGAACAGTTTGCCTTCTGTTAAAATACATGCAGTTCTGTTAGGTGGTTCAGTGGCCAGGGCTCAGCAGCATACCCTAGCAAGTGAGCTCCCAAGCACAGAACATCTACAAGTTACAGCAGCACAGAAGATGTTCCCCTACTGCACTGTGCACTGTACAGTGGCAACAGTGGTATCACTACTACACAGCAGAAATAGCCAATGGCAGGATAACCAATCTTGAATTAGTCACAGTTAAGTCTTTCAGGGAGTTTTTAACATTCTGAGCCTCAGCATAATGAAAGGGTTCTTCTTCAGTTTAGTGTTTTATATGAAAACTAATGCTGTTTTATTAGCAGTGTGTGGATGCATGCACATGTAAGTGCATGAATGTGTCCACTGAACATAAAGGTTTGACTTGGGCAGTCCATATTTTGAGGTTGCTTTGGGTTAGACTGCATACCCCATCTGCATGTGAGATGCTGTACCCATGGCTTTGTCTCTAGGATCATGCAACCTTTCCATTCAGGTGCTGCATGTCAGTAGCTCCCCTTGATAGCTCAGCCAAAAGTTCCAGCTGGCACTGATACAGTCATCGGTAGGTGCAAATGCAAAGGAGGTAGAGGCTCTATTGGCATCCTGTTCCACTGATCTCTACCCATGGATTTTGCTGATATGGAGAAGACCCTGTCCCTCAGACCAGAATGCTCTCCAGCCTCCTGAGTGGAGTGCAGGCAAATCCACTTAGATTGTTGGACTGTGCCATGCATTGTTCAAAAGCCTTTCACATCTGCTTGTAACAAAAAGCCGCTTGAGACAGGTGGCAAAAAAATTGAAGAGGAGTGAAGAATCACATTTGCAAAGCCTGCTGGTTTAGCCTAGAGGTGACAGTGGTACTAACATGACTTGTGAGCTTCTTCTCTTTGTAAAGAGTTGATTTCTGTGAATCTTTAATGGGACATTTGGACCCATCACAAACCATCCAGACGGATGTGTTTGCTACTAGAACTTATTCAAGGAAGATGGGAAGAAAGCTGAGAGGATGAAGATGACAGATTGCTGACCTCCTCTTGCCTTGATCCAGTGTGTTTTTCTCTGCTGAAAATGAAAGCGTCTCTCTTCTGAATGCCAGAGCATTACAGCCGATGAGAGAGTAACTACTGAGATGAGGACCATCATTACAAACTTACTAAGCAAATACTACCCAGAAGAAGGAGCTAATGCTGCCAGGACACCTGCCTTTTTGTGGCCATCGCTTTCAGCAAGCAGCCTCTGGCCTGGCAGCTGAAAGAAGGTGAAGACTTGTTCATACCAGGGCCTGGCAGTCATCCATGCAGCTCCATGCACTCCCTGGAGTTACAAACCATCGACATTTGTGTCCGCAGGAGCAGAGTCAGTCACATGCTTTCTTGTACTAAAATCTGGAGCAGAGGAGATCCACAACAGACAAGCTAAGGGAAATCAGCACAGGTCAGGTAGATCAGTGGGTCCTTCCATAGGAAAGAGGCTTTTGTGTGGGTCCTCCCCAAAAGCCACAACAAAGCTGTAGCAGCTGGATGAAATGGGTATCTTGGTCAGACAGCAAATGACAACTTTTAGCCTATGAACATGACAACCCAAGCTGATGTGAGGTACTATGAAAGGTGTATGTCAGCTTTAACTAGTTCAGGTTAGCAGGCTGAAATCGTTCCTATTCATCTGCAATTTCCACCCCAAGTTCCCTTGCACAGCACAGCAGCAAGGGGAGGGCCATGTTACTGACCAGAGTGAAAACAACAGAACATTTGACCTTCAGTATAGAGATACTGGTTCCAGTAAACTCACTCCCTCCTCTGTAAATTAGTTTTGAACCCTCAAGAGGCTTGATAAGTGGCACAGAAGTGGCATGGAAAGTTGAAGCATGCAAAAGGAAATAATGCACAGTAAGTACCTCTCCCTGCAAAGCTTGCCTGGCTTTTACCCTTACCCCATCACTGCTAGAGCTACTCCGAGTGCCACCTCCCTCTTCTTTCAAATGATTAAAACCTGATCATGCTCGGGGGGAGGAGAAGGTGATTCAAACCATAAATAAAGATGCAAGTCTAAAGGTCAGGCAAGCCAAACTGATGTTTCAACTCCCATTTTATACGGGGCTGTACACTCAGTTGGACTCTGCGTCCGGTAGATATTTATAAAAATTTACTTCAATTAGTCTATCTAACTCCTTTCTGACTTCACAGTGTGCAACATCAGAAGATGTTAACTCCAGTGTTGCTGCTGTATTAACAGCATCTCATTTGTAGTCCTTAGCACACCCCAATGAGACAGATCAGTCTCATTAGCCCTATTTTGTAGCTGGGCTTCAGAAGCAAGGTGGGGTGCCAGGCTCATACTCGAGGTCAGTGAGAAGAACCCCAGGTAAGAGTTAACGCCCCAACCCATGGCGCAGTGTCCACCAATTTATCAGAGGCTACTGGGACTATCATGGAAGGTGGCAGCAAGGTTATGATGGGCAAACATGCTATCAGATGAAAGACTTTTGTTTTCTTAATTCATGGTCAGCCCTCCAATAATGACTGGAAACAGAAGGGGATAAATGCAGATGCAGAAACCAGGCTATTTGCAATTTTGTGCTGAAGCAAGTTTGAAGCTTTGTGGTTTATTTTCAGGGGTAGGCATTACACTCACTGAGTTGAGCACAAAGTATCCCTAGGCTTGAAGCAGTCCTGTGGAATTAGAGTCACTGGATTTGGAGCCAACTAGCCTGTTATTTGGGGAGCGTGAGGAGGTGGCTGTGTCTGAACTGCCCGCCCGATCTTGCCAATGCTTCAGTGACCTTTCTCTAGATGTGGAGCACTGGCGTCCAGTGGGAGCACCACCATCGCTTTAGAAAGGAAAGAAGTGGAGGCAGCTTCTGATTTTGGCAGCATAAGCCCACCTGTTTCAGGGATGCAGCAGCCACAGACCTCACACCAGTAAGACTGAGCCTGGAATGTAGTTTCCCCTTCTTGGTGAAACCAAATTTGGGCCGTATCAATAAGCATCTAAGGAGATGCATATGTATGTACGTCTTTAATTGCCGGAGAGCTATGGCCTAGAATGCCAACGTGCTAAAGCACCCTGCTCCCTTAATCGTTTAAAGTGCTGTGCATGCTGCTTGGATACCTCCTAACACTGTTTGCTAGATCAGATATCAAACAGGAATGTTAAACTTTGAAAGCAGGACAGCGGTATGCCTCCGTAATTGCCCTTCTCTCTGAATAATGGAAACCCACTGGACAGGACAATGATTTATTAACATTACCTCTCCTGCCTTCCCCCTTCTCCATGAGCCATCTCAAACAATGCAGTCTGTAATTTTTTATCGCTATATTTTATCATGGCAAACTTATCCTAGAGGACTAACAAATTTATGCCCCTAAAAAACTCATATTCCCATAGTTGTTGATGGAATCCAAAATATTTTTCTACCATTGTTGTGTGAACATTTTTCTCATTCTCAGAGCCACAGTGGTTTGTATTGCTGCTTTGGCTCCTATACCCTTTACTTCCATCAATAACAAGAAATTGCTGGAAGATAGAAGCAGTCCTAGGGCTGGGATCTGGCCTGTGAGCTCTTCACTGCTGTGATGGTTAGGACATCTTGGACATGCCAGTAAACCCAGGTGTGACAGCAGGGTTTGGACCAGAGCCCCCCCCAGCAGTAACCAAATCACAGGAGCTGCTGCAACAGAGGGCTGCTTCCTACCCCACAGACACCACTGCTTGCATTTTATTTCTAGCTAGTCAAGGAAGTACATCATATTTCATTTGTTCATTGGCTTTATGTTTGCTGAGTTGTTAAATTAGTATCAGGAAAAAAAAATCTCACTCTGCACAATGGTTGAAAGCCAACTTCTAACATCCCATGAAGCTTTTTCCTCCATTGCTCCAGGGACTCTATTTGCCTGCTAGCACCATGTTTAGCTCAGAAAAACCCAATTAGCAGAGGAGACAGACTGGTACCAGCCCGTGGTCATCTGCAGCTGATCTCTCTGATCTCTCATCTCTGCAGATGGAGGTGTGTGTCCGTCCCGGCATGGGTGGTACGCCCTTTTCTCACTCGTGCTCCAGTGCCTGCACCCTCTCACCTCTGGAGCCTGTGGCTGCACGCGGCCTGCTCTACCTGCCCAACCTACACCGCTCCTGCCATGCACTGCTGATTGATGCTCCAGACCAGCAGGCACTTGCTGTCTCCTCAAAGCTATTATCTCAGAATCTGGAAATAATAGCCTAGTAGGGCTTCTTGGACATGCCTGCAAGACTGAGCGACAGATCTTCTTCTAAGAATCATGAAAATTGCTGCTCTTTGTAACGGGGCAAATCTAGCCCCTTTTGTGCTGACAATAGGACTTAAAAGGCCTTATTCACACAACTGCCACTCTTCTCAAGAGAGTGCAATAAAACCTCACAGACCAGAATGGAAGCAATTGACATATGCCAAGTTCATGTGTAAATTATTGTTTTTTGAAGCAAGCCAAATAAGCCACTGGAGCAAGCTATCCAAAGAGAATTTTCAGAAATAGCTGACTCCTGATGAAGCAGATCAAATCTATCTCTTTCAACTTGAAGTTATGGTGAAAAACGGGAAAGCATTCAAATAACTCTTCTTTCACTGCAAACAAGATACGAAAGATACACAAGATACACAACCACAGTCAGTCTTACTGTTAGTATATGCCAGTTAAGTCTCCCACCTCCTTAAAGTTTTCCCCTTGTTGCTCCCCTGATGGACTGCACTAATCTTGAAAATAGATTTGGGGGGGGGATTCCAAGTGATGACTGAGCTGTGGGGATCAAGCTGTGTCAGAACTAATCTCTATGCTAGATAGATACATCTTTAACAACTTACTGAAAATATGATAGATGTGTCCCAAATGGATCCTATGAAAATTGTTACCAAGAGAAACTCAGTTCATGTTTTGCAAAGCAGTGACCCTTGCTGTGATAATAACATAACTGTTTTACACATACTTTGCTAATAAGAGTCAGTATTTTATCCTTAAAGGGGAGACAAACATAATTTTCCTTCCTTTACAGTGCAAGTGTCTTTCCCTGCTTGTGGATGGTAGCTTGCAGGTAGGCCATGCTCCCATAGGAATGGCTGGATTTGGCCCGTGAGCCAGGGGATTAGTAGGCACTTTGGGATTCTGCCATGGCAGACATGGGAGGAGGCTGATGTGGTGCCTGTGGGGTAGTCTCTCCACAAACAGCACAGTGTGGGTCCAGCCATGTGCCTGGTGTGGGACTGCCTCTACGAGGACAGCCAGGGCTTGCCGGCTCACCCAAACAAGGTGGAAGTAGATGAGTCTGATGCTGAAAGCAGTCAAGTTGCCTCCCTTTACGGGCAGCCTAGATATAGCACATGCCCGTCAGCATGTTTCTTCTTTCCATGCTTATCTTGGCCAGCGATTGTTTACACTCATCTGAGGGACTGGCCAAATTAAAACACAAAGCACAGGTGTACCTGCATGCCTGCGCATCTTTCTCCCTCTCTATTCAATGGGCCAAATTCTGCCCAAAGAGCAGTTTGGAGAAGTCTTCTCACTGGGGGCTTGCTAGGACCACCCTGTGCCTGGGGCCTAGCTCAGAGAGCAGCTTCATGTGAAACGAAGAGAGTGAGTGGTTGTTCCCACATCGGCTTTGCTTCAGGATGTGATAAAGAGGCTTATGTTGAGAAAAGCATATCAACACAGGTTAGAAACATTCATGGCATTTCCAGTGGTCGCTTACGCTTATTGCGCCTTCATAAATATTTTTAAAAAGCAGTCTGTGTCCACAGAAAGCAGCTCCCTTGTATCAAGAGGCCTGATCTCAATTGTTTTCATGGAGCTAGGCATTCAGTCCAGTCACTTGTCCAGAACAACTCAGCAGAAAATATGGTATCACGTCAAAAAGTAATTTCCTGGTAACGTGGCATCTTCTTTGGCAAAAGCTCCTTAAAACAAACAAAAAAGGCACGATAGATAAATTTATCAATTCCAGGCTTGTTTTAGACCATATCTGCCAGACAGCAAGCACTGTGGATTACACAGTAAGTGACTTTCCCTTCCTTCCTTACGCCTGCTCCGAGGCCCTGCACACACTCTATGTGTGTTTACGGATACAGATCTCTGATTACTTTGGAAGTGCAAAATACTTGGCGTAAGGGATTGTGACAGAGTTTCCTTGGCTCTCACAAGTCTCCTCAGTGCCTTCAGTTTTGGCCAGCCCAAAACAAAATCTTTGCTTCAAAATACCATCCAGTTTTTCAGCAATAAAACAACCATCTCAGCATGCTCTGGTGTCACCTGACCATCTGACCTGTTGCCTTCAGGATTTAGGAAGGAGGTTGGGAGAAGAATGCAAATGTACATCTGAAATTGGCATTGGGATTCCTAGCTTTGATTTCTCCTTTGTGGAGTCCTGTCAACTAGCCAGTTGTCTGGGTGTGTGTTTGAGTGATCTTCCATGGCCATTTCAGTGTGAACCATTAATCAGCAAGTGTGTAGGACACAGTCTGCTGCTTTAGAGCTGACTTTGTGCTGGGATTTAAGGTTATTTGTTGCTTTGGGTTTGCAACAGGCTCTTTACTCTCAGCTACCTCATACCTGAAATGTACGTTTTGTACTGTCTCCCTTCCCTTTTCTACTACCTACTCACTCCTGTTTCTTCAGGCTCCAGCTAAACCTGCTTTGGACAACTCAAGCTTATGCTCGTTACTGAGCTCAGGACTGCTCAGGACTTTTGCAAGGGCTCCACACAACGTGTGCACGGTGTTGGTGAATGAAGAGTTTTGTATTGGAACATTAATTACTGAGGGGCCTGACGCAGAACAGGAAATACAAGTCCTTTTCTTACATAAACATTTTCAGTTTGGGTTGGCTGAATACCTGGATACCAACTCTCTATGGTTTGGGATCCCTTAGGTTTATTTATCCAGTTATGTTCCTATTTTCGAATTTAACAACCCCCTAACTATAATCACCATGGTAGAAAAAATATTGATACACAAGGTACAGGAGACAATTTTATGTTCATTTTCAACAGAAACTAAGAAAACTATTCAGCCAGAGGCATCACTGAACACCTCTGTCTATTCACACAAAAAAGATGGATGAACTACATTTGTCATTTCTTGCCATCAAACACCATTTTCCATTTCTTCTGCTTTCCAGAATGGGGACTTAAAACTCAGACACAAGTAAACAGCAACTTTTTTTTAAGCTCTCCCCATTCTGATAAGAATATTTTGTTACAGGAAACACAAACCCAGAACCCCTACACATAGGGAAATCAGGGGGTTTATAATCAGAATACTGCATCCCACACAGTGTCAAATTGCACCAGAATCAGAGGTTTGTACACTGGAAGAAATGCCGTTAACACTGAAAATAGTCTAAGCAATACTGCTTCGAGTTTAATAACACAGAGCGTCAAATAAACAGGGTTTGGGGTAAATACAAGTATCGGTTAAGTATGTCTCATTAAGTAGAAAAGAGGCAGAGGCATTCCAGAGATCAAAATAAAGTATACTGCTTAATGCAGTGGAAATAGATTAGGGTCAAGAAGAATGTCTAGGAAGTAAGTTCACTGATTTGTCTACCTCTCAGTCAGCCTTATTCTGTCTGTCTGCCTCTACCCCTCCTCGCATTTTGCTCTTGTTTCTAGCACAAGGCCACGATGGAGACTTCGGGAGGGCTGGGGAGGAGCAGATATAACTAACTGCTTTATTTTTAAAAAAATTCTGAAGAGGTAAGATTCCCTTACAAGATAATCCTTGTCTGAAAAGAATTTCTAACAAAAGGGTATTGTGCCCATAGAAGTAAATCTTTTGGTTTTCTTTATACTGGGTAAAGGTAATTAGTCACTGAACTGAAACTTGATAGTACCCTGCCTGTAGCAGCATGACAGTCAGCGGGGCAAATGGAAGACACTGCTGATGAGTCGTAGACATATTTTCATAAAAACAGCTTCCTGGAACTGAGAGGAATTGAGAGTAAAAATGTAGGTAGAAGACTAATGATTATTAACTTAGAGACAAATATATCTGACAGTCATATAAAACTGATTTAGTAATTTGGTAAAATTGAAGAGAGAAAAAAAACTTGAGTTAAAAGGAAGTAAACTAGGACCAAAAGCTGATCTAAAGCGATCCACACAGTGCAACACTCACCGTCATTCAAGTTTTCAAAATTTAGTGAAATTCAGGGCACATCACAAAAGAGCCTGACTTCCCTACTGAAGGAGATCAATTCTTCTAGAAAATGACCCAGATACCAAAACTTCAGACCATATGAATATTTTAGTGTCTCTCAAAAAATTGTCTTCAGTCATCAGGAGCAATATTCAAGTGAAATTAACTATGCATTAATAAGAGTGAGAGAAGTGTTTGGAGTTTTAGTAACACGGAAGATATAAAAGCAGCTGAAGCCAGGTAAGAATGGGGCAGCCGTATTTGCATCATAAGCAACAATATGACTACTTTGACACAAGGAATACTACGAGAGGGAAACAGCCCCCTTGATAGTTAAAAATGATAAAATGATCAATGATCATGTAGCAAGGATAGACTTATTCTGTTCTTATCTGTATTTGGAAGCCAGAAAGCTAATGAGCTTTCTTTCCTTCTTTCCACTCATAAAAGAGGACTATATTAAACCACACTGACTCAGAATGAATATTTTGAATATCAGCAGACCTAGAAAACTTGCAATGAAGAGACCTACCGAGATGATGGAGAAGATCCTGGCCTAGAAATACTTATTTTTAGTGAATCTTTAAACACCAGAAGGACACCAGAACAATGCAGAGTGTTCAGCCAACATCACAGTAGGTCACCAGCACACTTGACAGCACTGCAGCTTAGTTTGCCTGACAAGGGATCCTACGCAGCAGAAAAATGAATTGTTAATGAAATTAGATGGGAACACAGTCACTAGAAGTCTACACTGGTTTACAACATAGCATTCTTGTAAGAAACTAATGATATACAATGTCTGTGTGGTTTCTTCCACAGGGATTAACACAGGGCTTGAAGCCATTCCAAAGAGCTCATTAGCTGGTTCCCTTCAGATAGCCATCCGTATGCAGCAGGTTATTCAATGCTGCTTAGTTATGGTCAGGCCAAACCAACAAGCAGTTAAATTGACAAGCAGTTTGACTACAGCATCTCTGTCATCAGCTGTGGGTCACAGGTAAGATCGAGGCAGAATCGATCTTGCCACATTGGCAAGGAACTGTTCGGGTGACAGATGTATGACTGAATTCTGCTGTAAAATAAGGTGAAAACTTCATAAAGGTCCTTGATGATTTGACCTTTCGAAGCCAAGTCAGGCGATCAGTATGATTTTGAACATGTGAGCAAGAGACACCATCAAAGCACCTAAGGGTGTGGGACCTCATTAGTGACTGGAATCCAGGTCAGCTTCTGATAGTGACTGAGAAAAAATCACCTCAGAATAAGAAACAGAAAATTTTACTACCCCAATCCAGTCTGAGCAAAGATGTGCTTTTATCCCTGTGTACAGTATTAGGGAGATTGTTTCAATGTCCACAGTTTTAGAAGATTGTTGAAATATTGGAGTGGGTGCAGAAAAACAGCCACAAAAATTATGCAAGGTCTAGAGAAAAAGGCCATAGCAAAAACTTGGAGAACTCCGTCTGTTGAGTTTAATAAAGACTTGTAAAAAATGAGAAATGACTCGATTACAGAGGATGTTTCCCTCCTGGCAGAAAATGTCATGGACTAAAGAGCTCTTAATCTAGCAGAGAAATGCACAACAAAAGCCAATAGCTTTTCAGCAGAAGCCTGGCAAATTCAAATGAGAAAATAATCAGAAATGCTTAACAGTGAGAGTAAACATTAAAACAAATTGCCAAAGAAAGTGGTCAGTATTTCACGTTAAGCTATCATCACATCAAAGCTCCAGGCCTTTCTAAATGACATGCTTCTGTTAGACAAGCCATCAGGCTCCTTATGAGAATGACTGTCCAAAACCTAATGGCCCATCCCAAGGACTGAAACTTAACTGGCTTTGGGAGGCTCAGACCAGATGAGTTATTGACCTCTCTAGCCCTCATTTTGTGGGTCTAAGAGACTGGTATAGGTTAGTTTAAATTTTTTAATTCTTATCTTATCTACCAGCCTTACTTGTCATCTCTCTTGTAAACAAAGACTTCCTGCAGCTTTTGCCTGTCTGGACTCTACAGGTGGACAAAGAACTGCCTCTGCATCTCTGGAGATGCAAACCCCCTGCTGACTGAATCTCTCCTTGCAACTAAGTACCCTGCAATAGCAGGGGCTTTTCTTTTCTCAGACTTTTCCATTTTTCCTGGAAAAAGGGCAGTTTCTCTCTATCCATCTCTCTTTTTCTCTCTTTCTCCATCTCAAGCCACAATTGCCAAGTCTCCTGGAAAATATTTTCTAGCTTCTGGAATGGATTATTATCCCTGCTCAGTGCAGATCTTCTGTACTGTATTTCTCTGGGTGGTTTTCAGAGCCTCTTGGGGCCCACTACTTCCCATGGTCTGGCAAAATCCCTGACCACCACTTGGGACCTTGGTTTGTTTATTTTAACATTTATAGTGCAAAAAAACTGAAACCAATCAATGCCAACCATTGGTACAGAACAAAAAATTTAATATAGACCAAGCATATTTCTATCCACTAAAGATGTAGAATAAAGGCCTCACCCAGTGCAAATTAAATAAAGCCCAGAGTTAAAAGTTTTGTCTTGAGACACGTTCTACAACTGTCCAAACTGCGTGGCAAGAAGCAATAAATACTGGAGCCAAGGGCCTGGGGGGATGAGTCCTCCTGCCTGGTCCCAGTAGCTGCAGCCCAGAGATAGACAGCAGGAGCATTCTGATTCATTTCAACCATTGTAAAAATCTAACAGCCCCAGGGCAGATACCAGGTCCTGTTGGAGAGGACAGGGCTGACAAGGCACTCAGCTCTAGGAAAGCTAGTGTCTTAAATAAGCACGCGTGGCACAGACCTCAAAGGATCACTTGCCTCTCAGCTAGGGCCCTACTCTTCTGACACTCTGGTTTTCTTACTTCTCTCCTGCTGTGTGTGGGAGGTGGGCTGTGGAACTGACTTACTCCATGGTCTTTACTTTGTCCTTTGCACCTCTCTCCACAGTCTTCCCAATTCAGGGGATTTCTCTGCTCTGCTAAAAAACAGGAGATGAAGGAATACAGTGCCACTGAGGCACCTGGGAAAAGCCATCTTACACTGAATGGTGGCACACATACCCAGGTTAAAAATGGCGATTTGCCTCGACTCCCTTTCCTAGGTCCCTGGTGTTGCTGCTCGCCCCAGTAGTGCTCCTGGGTTTGCAGCCCTTAGTTCCAGGGCTCAGACAGTGCCAAATCCATTGTTTTTTGTGCTGGAGCTATGTGGTTTCTGTGCCAGAATTATAAGCAAACCATGAAAAAATATTAACATTTTTGTGTAGACTTATGCAACTTTTTTCCATGAAGACCCTCAAAAATGGCAAAAGTCTTGCCTTCCTACTAACCATAGGGAAGTGTGTGGTGCATGTGTGTCTTCTTAAAGGAGCAATAGTTTGTCCAGGAAGAGCATGTTTGCAGACCAGAGATGTTCTGAAGGACACCACGTATACAACTCTGACCAAAAGGCCTCTGCAAAGGCCAAGCTAAGCAGATGGGTATGAAGTCTACTTTCCAGGCAAACTTCAGTCTACAAGCAGAGCTGCTACTGCCGTTGAGCGGTCTCAAAGCATGGCCACAATGTCAGTTAGGTTGGGGGCAAAGTCCTACAAAAAGACCAAGCATCCTCTAGGTCCCAACATGGCACCACTTTTTACTGGAAGTGGTTATCTTTTCCATCCTGGGGCAAGAATGGTGGTCATCACCAGCCATCCATGCATACTCTGGGGCCCGCTGGCTTCACCACTGCCTTGGGCCCCCACAATGCTCCCTGTGCTCTCCTACCAGGAAACACTATTGTACGTGAGATCCCAAACACTTTATAAAGTGCTTTCAGCCTTAGCATGCGTATCAGCACTTTGTAAAACACATGGGGATAGAAACACATATGCCAAATTCTTCAAGCAGTGAGACTGATTAGTGGTTCAAGGTTTGTCCTGAGGAAATGCTTGCTTTTATAAAATAGTGGGTTGCTGTCACTAGTGTTTGAGCAGCCTTCATTGCTCAGGAGCTCAGATATATCCTGTGAAATCTGCACGGACCACCACATGTCTTTGAGGTTGGTGGGTGGACATATGCCCATTACAGAGACTAGCTATACAGATGCTCAACAATTAAGCTGTTAGTGGACTCCCACACACTTGTAAGGTACACAGGGCTCATGGAGTGCCTGCCAAGTTCCTCAAGTAGTAACAGTTCATGACACTCTTGAGATATCTGCCAGATGCCGACACAGTGTTCTGAAGTTCCTATTTCAGGACATAATTTTAAAAATACTTCTAGCTCAGGATTTAGATGCCAAAAGCATTTGTGTATGAATTGTAATGTAAACCATAAACCCAACAGGAAACATCAGAGCTTTCTCCTTTCATAGATACGATGTGACTAAGGAGCGTTAGGAAAATGTTCTTTCACTGGCAAGAAAACAAATACATTTTACTGTCCCATATGTGCAAAACAATACAACCAATTAACATATATCTGGCAAAGAAAGAATATTTTAACCTTCCAGCATTGCCCACACGTCCCAAATTGTATATTGATTGCAACACTTATGAGTATTGCACGGGGGGCAGATGGTGAACACTCTGCTAAGCACCGAGTTTGGCTGACAAGGAGGCACTGCAGTTTTAATAACGGAATCAGCAATTTAGCTTAGCCTGAGTTTGCTCATGTTTCTGGAGCTCACACTGGGAATGCTCAGTGGCCTAGAAAAAGCTTTAACATGGTCACTTTCATATCGTCAACTGGCTGGCTTATCCTTTTAGTAGATGCCAAAATTAATTGCAGTAGAAAAGCAATCCCAAGAAGAGGCACTTGTCTGCTTTGCCTAACGTAAGATCTACATTTGTAGATCTAAGTTCAGTAAAAAGTGAGTGCATGTGTATGTTGTATGCATGCGTTTTCAGCACATTGGTCCTTTGTAGCTGACT
>VZTV01115099.1:0-14532 GCA_013400875.1 Anhinga rufa
ATAAAATCTCATGTGACACCTTGACAGTGTTTTGAAGCATCACTTAGCCTGGGAAGAGGGAGGACAGGGCTTTGTTTTTTATTTAAAGTTAGTTGTTTAAGAGCAAGACATCATCAGTTAGACACAATCCCATGTCTTGGTCACATCCTTTCTTACTGGTTTGTATTTTATGCCCTGTCACCATTCATATGCTTTCCTAAACCCCCTTCCTTTAGGGGAAAGTTTATTTGGAAGGCACATAATAAAATAATTAAAACTACAAATACTCCTGACAATTATCATCAGACTAAACAGATTTTCTCCAAGCAAGTAAAAGACTCCTGCTTCTCCCCAGGCACATATCGATCAAGGCATAGCCATATCTGGGCAGAAGATTTATGCAAAACATCTAGACCATCTAACACATCATATTTAAAATTAATTAAAAAACCCCAACCCAAACCAAATCAAAAAACCACCACCCAAAACCAACACTCTACTCCCCATCCCCTGTCCCTCCAAAACCCAATCCCAAATTAATGAGGCTGCCTAAGGCATGTAGCCCCATTTTTTTTCCAAGAATACACCACCACAAACACGCGGCATTTCTTCTCAGGAAACAAATAGTTTTTTGACAGTAATGTTCTTAAGATACTAATGAAAGGCAAAGAAGCAAATGTTAAGCAAAACTCCTTTATTATCTTCACACCAGCACTCATTTGTTGATCGCACTCCCTGCTGGGAGCCAAGCATCCCAATGTCTCTCACAAGCACCTATCTAAAACACCTCACAGCAGTTTAGTTTCCTACTACCAAAATTTGCAGCCCCGTTGCTGTAAGCAGCGCTCCAAAACTACCTTTAGCCAGCGCCATGGAAGAAGGATGTGCTGAGAAACATTTTCCACAATCCAATGAGAAGAAATCATTTCCAAAAAAAAGCATAAAACCTTTTAATACAAGGGTTACAACCCTTACAAGTAATGTCTCAGGACAGCCACACCACCATCTCACCCCTCTTTGCAGATCCCTCCAAGGCTCAGCAGAGAGTGCCAGCAGCCAGCAAGAAAGCATCTACATGCCCAGCAACAACCCTGTCCTTTGGCAGGGACCTGTGCCTGGGCAAAGCTATTCAAGACAGATGAAAAACAAATCCCGCTGCAAACAGCTGTGGAAAGATGCCACAATAATTGACTGCTTAGGTGATGAAATGGCAGATGAAATACTATGTTGACAAATGTAAATTACCACACATTGAAAAAACATTCCTGACTTTACTTACACAATGATAAGCTGTAATTTAGCTATTAGAACTCAGAAACAAGAGCTTGGAGTTATATGTAATTCTGCAAAAACATCAGCTCGGTACTTAGCAGAGATTAAGAAATGCAAACAAAGATCAAAATTTTCATATTGCTGCATGCTTCTCCTTTGCTCATACTTTTCTCCAAGTATTTGCTCTTGGTCAATCTGAGAGCAGACATTGAGAGAGTTAGCTCGAACTCTGATCTGACTCAATAACACCTTTCTGGTGCTCTCGGTACAAGAACAGTGCAATTTGATAAAGGGACTATGAATTAAAACATTATTACATTTACAAGAGTTTCAATTTAATAGCATCAACACTAGATAGGCTATAAACACCTTCCTGATTGTTACATATTTTATTTACAGGATAAGCCAGATGGCTCAACAAAAACTGATACAAATTTGGAAAGCTTTATTATTGTATATTGCCATTGCAGGTCTAAAGGAAGCAAAATACAGCATGTTACGTTTCAAGGTGCCTCAACACCCTATCTAATGCTGTCCTTATTAATTGTGACCAAAATAAGGAATACATAAAAAGGACATTTGCAGACCTCTTTAAAAGGAAGCTTAATATCACACTGAAGTCAACAGCACAATCCCATTAATGAAATGGGCTTCTACCCCAGTGTTGACATTTGTTTAGTTAATAGTAATGACATACTGCAGGCAACTGCAACAGGCAACTGCAATCCACCTGAGAAAATTCATCCATCCCATACTACACAATGATGTGATATCTAAGAACGTCTCAAGGAGAACTCGTAATATTTTAGTGCCAGTCTCCTGATCTGAGCACGGAGTGCAAAATTTCACACCAACAAGTCAAGATCCAGAGAGCATCGCTGTTTCCGAGCACCAACACTGCGGTCACCCCAGAGGAATAGCTCATGAACTGCCTACAAAAAAAGGGGGGGGGAGGAGAGGGAAACTCTTCTATCTGTATAAAAATTCAAAACATCCAAAACTGTACAGAGGACAAGAACTAAAACTGTAGTAAAATATCTCACTCCACAGTGTACAGCTGACAACAGTACGTCAGTACCAGCCTAATGGCTTAAATTCTGACAGTAGGTGTTCAAGAGAACCACAGTGAGAACATGCACATTTCCTTGTAAATGTTCTTGCTACCAACTTACCAACTCAGCTAATTACACATCAAATATGCTGAGGTCTTACTGTGGTAGCTGTAAAACTCATTTTTTTTTTTCCCCTCCTGAAACCACTGTACTGTAAAACCCTTGGATCATTTCTGTGGATTCTAGACCTCAGATACGCTGAGGGACAGAAAAAGAAATCAAGTGAAATAACAACATTACAAGTGAGACACTAAATCAAAGTAAAATATATCTAGAAAAAGCTAATTTAAAAAAATGGAGGAGGATTTAAACTTAAATTCCTTAGTGCTCAAGAAAAAGTGTGAAGTCCGACTCTAAGTCCAGTGAAAACATTTTTGATTGTTGTTTTTCAGTAGAAATAATTCTGCAAATGAATCCTAAATAGGAGCACTATCTCCACAGGAGAAATTTGATCAAACAAAGCTTTCCTTTCAGAAAACATCTACTCTATATCTTTAGTATTATTTTGACTGTAAAAAAGACATTATTAGAGCAATTATTTGACTTAATTGTAATATTAAGTGAATTTTCCTTACATTTACCTGTCCCCCAAATATTTTACATCAGGCAGGATATACAAGAAAATCCTTAGGAACCTAGGAAGTCCTCTTAGAGGTGTTCACATAAACAACTGATCTAATAAAAAAAAAAATCTTAGGAACTGAGGTTTTGCTGGATCTCTGAAAATCAGCATTTTAAAGGTAACATGGGAACAGCTTGCAGTCATCCTGTTGCAACGGGTGCTGTTGCGTTATTTGCTTGCTCAAGAAATTCTTTTCTTGCTTATTTGGCAGTGCACAAATTTCAAGTTACAAATCTGAGATTCAACTTTCTAAAGTAATAAGAACAAAGACTCTGCAGCATCACGTGAACATTTTGACTGGTTGTCTTTTTTTCCCTTCACCATCTCCAAACAGATATACCAAGAATGAAACTAAAGCAGGAGCTACAACTGTCGAGAGTGAACGAGATAGAGGAAGAGAAGTTTAGTCCTGTAATATTGTCCAGGGAAAAAAAAAGATGATCATGGAAATCCTCTCACATTCTTTAACAGCAGAGTTCTTCTGAAAAGCTATTAGTTTAGATAATCTTCCATGAAACCACAAAACTATAGCATATGAGAAATCAAGCAAAATTGCTAGGCAGAAGTTAGTCATTCAAAGAGTGTGACTAAGCTTGATTAGCTTTCTGCTGAAGTCATTTCAAAATGTACACATTTTCTTGGTAAGCAATACTGCCAATGGATTATTAAAACTGATCGCTTAGCTGTGTTACTATTTATGAGCTCAGGAATTCCATTACAGCCTTTACTAAACATGGAATTGGTCTAAAAAGTCAAAATAATTTCAAACAAAAAAGACACAGACCTATGAGTTAGGACAATTTTTAAAAACTACTTTTTTTAAATTTGAAAAGCCCAAATTTTCCTTCTTTTTTTTTTTTTTTAAATGTACCAGTTGCCCAGCGATTGGTGTACTTAAATATTTTGATGTTGAGGGATTCAGTCACATGCAAGCTCTTTATTCAAATTTCACACACTGCAGAACATGAAGGAGACCAGGAGGTACCCCAGCAGTCGCATGAAGCCAGAACGCACGACTTCCTTGCATGAGTGTTGGTGCTCCAATACCCACACAGGGTGGTCCATTTTGTCTGGGAAGGGGTTGTCTCTTAGCAGCCTTCCTCAGTTTCACTGCCTCACCCGGATACATCTGCAAAGCTAATTGCCCTTCCATGATGCAGGAATAAGCCAGCCGCTGCGTTAATCAAATAGGGAGTTTTCTAGCAGGGTTTTTGGTCTTGCTCTAGACAAAAGAATCCGAGCTGGGGTAACATAATATCCTGGCAGCCCAAACAGACACCCTGTCTCCCAGATTTGGTTTTACAACTAGACTTGACTAGAACCATCCCTTGCTGAGTGCAGAAAACGGAGTTCCTTAAATAGCTGATCTGGCAAGCGCCACTCATGCAGGCTCATCTGGCAGAAATAGCTTCTGCAAAATCACTGAGTGTTAATAATGCATTCATCGACACTGAAAATGGCTGAAAATTCCCTTTTCACTTATTATCCTACCTCTCTAATATGTTTTAAAAGGAACTGTAATTACCATTGTGCACTGTTGTTAGGAAAGAGAAGATGAAAGCCGCTCTAAAGCAGCCGCACAGTCCCATCTCTCTTTTGCTCTTTGCTAAATAACAAACGTGTGCCTTGAAGTGATTGCTCCACAGCAAGAAGTGACTTGTAGGAATGAATTGCAATGACCTTGGCTTGTTTACTGGGGAACTTATCGGAGCTACCACTTAGGCAAGTGCAAAAGAGATTTGATGTAAGCAAACCCAAACAGTTATATCTAGAACAAATAACACTGTATCTTCTAAAACGCCTACGGCAGCCTAGCAAATACAATCCCTACTTCCAAACTTCATTATACTCCGTTCAGAGAGATGATTGTTTGATAGGGTTCATGTCTGATCAGAGAGTGGGCAAAATCTTTCCTAAGAGAAATGTTAATGTTAAGCTGATTTCCAATTTCCAAATAAAACAAAATATAATAAAAAATACTCCTCTCTCCAGGTTTCTGGCAGCAAGACTTCAAAAGTGCAAGTGAAGGGGCTGAAACATGAAAATGGAACAACACACCAACAAAAAATACTGCTGCTGGGAGGCTTTAAGAAATGTTCAGTGTGTCACCTATTTGCAAAATTTTAACAAAGCTGTTGCTGATGAATGGCTATAAATATAAGAGAGTAATGGGACACGAACAAGAGCCCTAAACAGCAGAAACACTGCCTGACTGGATGAGTAAATACAGCTTAACATGGTTTTGATTCATTGGTAATTTATGGGTCTTTTATCTTTATGAAAATAATAATATGAGCCATAAATAAAGATAACAAATGTTAAATATTTACTACTGTAAGCTCTGCTATATAAAAAAAATTAATATATAATAATTGTAAATGGTCTACCTGCCAAAAATACTTAAAAAGCTTAGCAGCATTTAAAACAACAACAACAAAAACAGATTCTCCTTTTCTCGTAACTACATATAACCTTCAGAGCGAGTTAGGGCAAGACTAAATCACAGTTTCCTTGCTGAAAAATATGGGAAAAAACAAACCTTTGAGAAATGACTGCTGTATGTAATTTAGGTACTGAAAAATGCATATGGTATTATTATAAAGTTAATAGCAGGGAAAGTATCAATAAGGAAATTATATGCAGCAATTTTCAAATTTCCTCTTATGCCAGAAGGTAGAGGGGCAAAACAGAACCCATTTTCAGTGTTTAATAATAAACTGACAAAGCACAGCTCAAACAAGCCTCATTAAGGTGAGTAACTTATGTGCTGTCTCTTATCCTTTAGTAGCCTGTATGGTCTGCTGCTTAAATCAAATTACCAGACACCGTGTGGATTATAGATTACTATTACATACAATTACGCCAAAGTTGGCCCCACTATGGACAACCTGAGCAGTGACTCACAGGCCAGAAGTGGAAAGGTGATAATTTGAGAGCTGGTTAGTAATTAATGGCTTCTTATCAGCCAGCTGGATTACTTATTTGTTGATGTCTAACTAGCCTTTTCCCAGAGATGAAATAGCTAAGAATCTCGCTATACAGTACATTTCCTATAAACACGGCTGCATAACAAACCAATATAATAAAAGCAATTGATTGCCTATGTGATACAGCATTAGTCCCCTACTCTCAACTCTGTTCACCTAGAAAATATATTAAAAAGCATGGTTTCACTAAAAAGCACATGGCTTATAAGCTGTGTTTTCCTGGAGGAAAAAAATTGGTACTAGCCTCTCCATATCTGATTCATAACTCTGCTCCATCTAGCTCTAGCCAGCTTACTGTGAATTACAAACAACTGTGATTCTGTGTGCTATTTTCCCCGCAGTATTTAGCTGTCAAAGATACTGATCTAGAACACACATTGTTATTTAGCCTTTTAAAACTTTCTATAGTTGTCCTTCCCCCTGAAAGACAAGACTTTCTTTTTCAATATGATCCTTCTATCCTTCCAGGTTTTGTCTTCTGGAGCAGCACAGGGACAGGAGGCAAACCAAACCCACAGAAGAAGGAAAAACCCACCCTGCAGCGAGGACAGCAGTCCTTGCCCACGCAAGAAACCAAATGCATGCCCTGATGGCAGGGCAGGACCCCCAGAAAAGATGCTTCCTCCCCGGCCGTAAGGCATTCCCAGAGCTCGCCCCGCCTTGCACTTTCAAACTTGGGGCTGCTCAATAGCACCTTGTAAAATAATGTTCTGTAAATGCTTCCAGCCTCTCGTCTCTACTGAAAAAACCTGCAACCTCTAGTATTTCAATACACGTGCGACTAAAATGGCATTTCATGCCCCAGTGTAGATGGCTCTGCATTGTCATTCAATACACTAAAGCTTTTTACATCCTAAGGAATACCGAGAGATGCTAAAAACATCGTTGGTGGTTTCATTTCAGCCTCACCTGCCAGAGCACAAGAAAGTTCACAATTATATTTTTGCTGTCTATCAAACTACAATAAAAAATTACAAATACAAAGCATCTATTTTATATACATTTTTTACTATACTTTTATGAAGTATCTATTCTAATTCCTCAAAGGCTTGTGGAAGGGAGAATTGTTTCACAAAGGAATAGTTCAAAACCAGAAAACTTTCAACGGTGTTTACCAAAAGTACTAACTTAAAGTGACATTTTTTTAAGTTTTTTTTTCCTCTATACAGATGATTTCTGAAAACTTTTTACTTCTTTGACACAAAAGCTGCTTTAAAACAAACAAACAAAACCCAGAAAAACAAAAAACCAAAACCATTAAAGAACAGCAACAGAAGTCACTAATGGTTAGTGCTTCCATTGGGAGTGAAATAAAATAACATTTAAGGGGCTAGGCACTATAAGCTTTTTCTCTCCTTCCCTTACATCTTAGATCTTGTTGTTCCCTACTAAAAGCAGAATGTGAAAGGATGTATCCAACACCATCACACAAGAGGAGACATCAGTTAATTCTGTGAGGAAACTTAGCAGTCAGCAGTTATTGTAAACTGTATTATTTGGATGTCAAGCATCTAAATTTTATATTGCAAACATATAACTGCTCTTAGAACCATTTATTTTTTAAAAAAAATTATTGGCAACGTATGCCTTAAGAGAAATTCTCTTATATATTCTCAACATTTATTGGCAACGTATGCCCTAAAAGATTTTCTCTTATACAGTCTCAAACCATCATGGAGAAAGTAGCAGCTATACAAATTTATAAGGACTTCAGTCTTCCCAATGACTGGAACTAACACAACGTATGGCATACTAAATGAAATGGGTTTGCTTGACGAAGGCTGCAAGTTCTTTGAACAGTGAACCGACTGGGATTCAATATTATAATTCTCAGTCATATAAAACACCATGATGGACAGCTCTGTCAAGCTCATTAATACTAAAGCAACTGCTGATAATTGCTCCAGGTTTCAACCTCTAATTAAAGCTAAGTGGCTAGATTTGCATATAGTAAACAATAGAAGTTTTTTGCAACCACATTCCCAAAGGCCTTATCAGCTTCACAAATACAATATCATTAAAACTTGAATGCTAATTACGGTTAATTTTTCAATGCAAATAGGAGTAATTCACTGGATCTCTAGTTCTTTCTTGCTCAGACTTAGCACTGCTGTTTATCTAAATGCACCCTAGACACCAAAAATAACACACCAGGAAGAACAAAACATTCCACCACTCTCCCTTCTCCATCATGTTTAATAAAATGATGTCAAATGTTGTCAAAAGCATTTCCATAAATTGAGCAAGGTAAGTCAATTAGCCTTTCTCCATTTGTTCAGTTTAGCTGGGTAACAATGTTAAAAAAATAGCCCTAATTAAAAGCACTTTAGGCTAAGCTATTGTGCTCATGTTACCACCTTTGGTAATATGATACAAAGGCTTCTCAAAACTATCCTTATTTTAAACATTGTCTATATAATGACAAAAATAACAGCAATGTGGAAATCTGCATCTGTTGGGAAGGCGTGTAAGATGCATTAAAGTGTCTTAAAATAACACGCTTCTAACGTATTTGTAATCTCTCCTTCAACCTCCTGTGCTGACTATAAGAAAAGAGGGAGCGGGGGAACAAGGAAGTAGAGAACATTTTTCCCCCGTGAAATAGCAGCCAGCACTCCAGCAGCCTCAAGAGCAGGCTAAGGAATGAGCTTCGCATGCCAGGCTGCACACCGCGGGCCCCTCGGCTCTCGCAGACTTGCGAGCACAGAGGATGGCGATGCATGCCACCATGACGTACTGAGGCTTGTATGAGCAGCACCGAGAGGTGAACCGCTCTTACTCAAAGAAAGAGCCCCACTGCTCAGCAGCTCGCGCAGTCGTTGATCCTTGGGATATGCCATCCCGTTAGCTCAGGCTTTTCCTATCCATCTGCTTCAGAGAAGTCTAGGATTTTTTCCCAACGGCTTCATCTCAAAACTCTGCACGGACTAAAGCGCAAGTTTCTACAAGGGAGCAACAAGGCACCTAAGAACAGCTCATCCGTAGCTACTATAAAAATACTAGCGCAACACTGACAGTGTCACTGGCTAATTACTGGCTCTGAATGTACCAGGGAAAAGTTACAGTTTTCTTCCCATTGCTGCAAAGGCTGCATTAATAAGTCAGGTTATGATTTCCAATGACAGTCCCTACTATTTTTACACATGGCAAAGGACTTCCACACTCCTCCAGCCCACACCAGTTAAGTTACAGGTAGAAAGTGAGTAATGAGGATTCAGAGGTACCTGCTTCATGACAGCTGCGGCATGTAGAGAGAAGTAAACATCACTTCCCATGTAAATATTTATGCACATATGTGGCCTCTGTAGGGTCACTAAGGCTTTGCATGGAACCATATTTTCTTCCAGCCTGTCTCCATCCGCACCTGCCTATCTACTTTTCCAAGGAAAAAATAAACCTCCAAGTAGTACCATGAAAATGTTTACTTGGTAAAACTTTGTCTTTTGCCCTTCCCTTTCAGAGAGCCTCCATTTTTCTTCTTTCTTCACTAACGTCTCATCCTGGCCTTTTTCATAGAGGCTGCAACCTTCAGGTCACTTCCCAAGGCTTCTCCCAAAAGCTTTTGTTTTACCTTGACCCAGAATTAATTTTAAAAATAAAAATAATTTTTTAAAAATCCATTGCTATCTATTTGACCTCCTTCCAGTTCCAAGGTACTGAGACTCAAACTATGTTCTGTAACCGGATCAGCTATCTAATCTGATAACCTAACTTTTTTTTTTTTTTAATCACATTGTCCTTCACTCTTTCTGTTTCTGTCAGTGACCCCATAATCAGAGCCTCTCTCGATCTAATTTCATGTCTTTTTCCATGCTGGACATGACTACAGGAATGTCTCCAAGTTCATGGGGTGTCAAGGCTTTTGCCCTCCCTCAGTCAATTAAACAGGATGCAAAGCATCCTCCATGAAGCTCATGCACACTAGCCTGTCAACACGCTTTCATGTTACTTTGGTAGGAAAAAACCTGTTAAAACCAAGGCAAGCAAAGTAAAGCAAACATAAGATCAGCCTTGGCTCTCTGTGCACACTGTATTACCTGCTACAGTTTATGAATCTGAAATCTACCCATGTCAAACATTTCCCCACAGACGGAGCATCACACTGAACCAGGCAGGCTTAACTCCTGCTGTTAGCGCTCACTACATGTCCAATTATTTGCAACTCTTCCGCTGCTGGGGCTTTGTCTGTCATTACTCCTTATGGCAAAAGTTGCCTATTAGCTTTCAAAGGATACCAGCATTTTTGTCTTTTCAATTATTACTTTCCATAGGCCTTTAATCATTTGTGTTACACTGATCTGATTGGAAGCCAGGGACCATCACCTGCAATAAACATATTTAAATGGCTTGCAACCACAGCAGAGCACTTCTGCAGTGAAACTCTAAGTATACGATGATTCATGTCATATTAGAAATGAAAAGTTATAGCACATCAATGTAAATCTTTTTGCAGAAACTTAAATTTTTTACACTTCCGCTGCAGAATATTTCCCTACTTTGATGGTTTCCACCGATGCTGTTTTCTGACATCAACATGGTGATATGCAATGTACCAGAACATTTCCAGAGCCTTCCTTCCCCAGTCTGAGGCTTGATTATTGTGTATTGACTGCAGTCGTTATGCCAACTGAAGTCATTTTGGGTGCCGAGAGTTTACAAGATTTACTTCAGATACACAACATGGGAGCTCGACTCCAATAGCTTTGGCCGAGTCAAAATTTTTCATCCACAACGGCTGGGAAAAAGCACACTTAAAATCAGTCTATTTGAAAGTCAAACATTTTCATATTTTTTGGTTTTTGTAAAACGAAACATTTCCTAATATGTACCCAGCAATTGCTCAATGCCATTGTGTTCAAGAACCCTTGAAAGGTTTTATTTCTCCTGATAATACCTCAGAAGAGGATAGTGCTATAGCTGCAAGCCTACTCTTCACCATTAAGAGAGCCTGCTGCATTTAAAGGGGTTTGATTTATTTATTCTTCAATATAAAATGTCAGAACAATGTATTCTGGAAGAGCTTAATAAACGCATTAGAAACACACTAGAAAAACCTGGGAAAAAATAGGAAAGTGGTCGATTGGACATATACCCTTCACCTACAGATTTCATGCATTCCAAAATTTTACAGATAAAAAAAATCATTCTTATTCTAAGTGAGCTATCATTAATGTGAACTTAGCTCATTGACTCTAAGTCTTGCAGGCAAGTGCTTTCCTTGACATCCACAGAACCCACAGGATTTACAAGAACATCTCCTGAGCCACCCAAAGAAAGGAAAAAATAAAATAAAGATAGAACTTGCAGCCCAAAGGTACAAAAGGTTTCCGGAAAACATTTTAAGTCAAAGGTCTGGACAGACGTTCATAACAGTTAACGTTTTTTGTCAATATAAACCAGTTCCTCCTACTGCTGGAGAGACCTTAGGACTATTAATAGTACCACTATTGGTTACTAATTTTTGGTGGAGCATTTAATTTTGCTCAGTTGCCATTTCTCTCATGAAGTTCTTCTGCAGGCCAGAAGACACTAAGATGAGACACGCAAATATCTCAGTGAAAACATCACTGCTGACCTTGGCACTGTCACAGTCTCAGCACACACCAAGGTGAAAAATATATGGACAAGAAGGAAACACCCAGTAACTCCTTCTAGGAGCAGTTTAAACATCATCACCTGTATATTCATAACTTAACAAGACATGGAATGGTTATATGGCTGATGAATTTTATTTACATATATATATATATATATGTGCATGCAGGCTTTTAGGAAGTCTTTGACTTCAACCTTCCCAATGCCTGCCCCCAGTCCCAGCGTAACTCTGAAGAATTAAGCATCTGCTTCTAATTAGCCCTCTCTGCACGTGTTCATACAATTCGCAAGTTTGCCTTGGGTAGGATTTTTCAAGCTCTTCCTGACCCATGCTTACGTTGCATTCACGCCTGAGTATTCCTGCCCATTTGCTATTCTCCCTTTTGGAATTAACTGCTGAAATAGGTACTATTCACAAGTCCAAATTACAAGGGAATTGTTATCTTTAACTAACAAAATCTTTCACAATTCAGCCCAAACTATCTAACATTTTATTTGGCTGGAAATGCTTTTATTAAGTCCAGGCTGTTATGTAGGTACTAGTGAGAATTTAGTTTTGTATTTTATACTCCAAAGTCTTTTCTGGAGCCTGTCATTTAACCAAAATCTCCCTGACACTTGTGTAGCATTCCATTATTCTCCCCAAACTACCTCATAAAGCCTTGCAAGGTGCACGCATTTGTTTTATAAACCATCGCAGCTCTCCCTCCTCTGGCAGGACTAACTACAAAGGGATTCGGCAGAATGTCATTTTGTGAAATGATACTTTGCATATTTATTCAGAGAAGCCCTACACTTGGGGAAAACGCAAGGGCTGGTTTTCTTAACAAGGAGATAATAAAGAAAAATGGTTTCATTTACTTAAAGTACATCTGCACTGCAAAGGAAAGGTATGATGATAAATCGTAGTAACGCGTCCAAGCTACCCAGTTCAGGGACTACAGGTGGTGCAGGTATCACAGAGCTCCTCTTGGTCAAGATTTGTGCGTATTTAGCCAGAATGAGCTAAATTATTTCAATTGTCTCTGGTACCTACAGAAATCCTTTAGATGATGTTGATGACACTGGACTAGACCTTCCAAAAAAGAATGCAGCTTAGGGCAAATACATGGGAAAGAGGCAAAATATTCCGCTCCCCAACTATAAATGAAGGAAACAGACATCCCACTGAAACGATGCACGATAAACGATGATGAAGAACACCAGCAGTTCCTGCTTTTAAAAACATTGATCACTAGCAATTTTAATTAAAGTCAACAGTGCAGTAGGTGATTTGGCTCAGCATCCTTAAATTTATCAAGTGGGTTGTTTCCAACGCCCGACAACACGCTGTAGTCACCACCATCATCAGGCCTAAGTAGAATTAGCTGTCATTAACATCATTAGCTTCTGGGGGTAAAGTCCTGAAATGAAATATGACGGATATACATCCTCTCAGACAGCAGCTTATTTGAGTGAACCAATGTCAGACAGCGTCACTACCCTGCAGTTTTTTAGTAATATGCTTCTTGGACACCCAAATGATTGGCGATCTAATAAAACCATTTTTTATGATTCCCATCTTTTAGCACAATTTTTATATTTAATTTCGAATATCCCTAGATATGGTGCTATAGGCTTGCTTTCCGAAGAAAACAGGGAGCTGCATTTTCTGAACTTGTATTACGAACATTCAGCTATTAACACTGCATCAAATATTCAGCTTATATACCACACTCCTCATTTCTGTGCCAGGGACATGGAGAAAAGACATGTTCATGGGATAAGTAAGAATCTTTCTGTATCTGCTGTCTTAGGTCTGGACACAACTTTTCTTCTATATAATGCAACTCAACAGCTCTGACAGTCAAAGACCCTTGGTAATTTTGCAGATGATTCAGAAGGGGTGAAATAATGAAGATACATGAGAATACAGAACAAATGGGACATGGAGAGAGATTAGGGAAGTGGATAAATACATGTCCTGTAGAGTTTAACATTATGAAACACACTTTGAGGGATCAAAGAAGGGAAGTCAGTAAAACTTAAAAGGAACAAAGCTATAGACAACAACAAACATAACTCAAGATTGCAGTAAGTAATAATACAATGTTTGAAACACCATGTTTCTTTGTTCAAGAAAGCAAATGTAAATGTTCATGGTACATGAACAGGGGAATTAGAATGCAAAGGAGACATCAAGTCAGCAGAAAGAAAAAATGACAGTTTGATGATTTACATTTGTCTTGAGCTTGTGCTTGTCACCAGACTTAGACTTGGTGTATTTGAGAATGGAAGGATAGATAAGAAAAGGTCAAACAGGAACGCCTGCATGTAGCAGATATATGAAGAAACACTTTGCACCATCGTGTATTTTGCTTTGAAAAGCAAAGTACCAATCTGCAATGATCCAGCTAGAAAAGATGCTCACACAAGGACTTTGAAAGGACATAAACGAGAACTGAAGAGGAGATAGACATTTAAGATCAACATCAAAAACATTTGGGTAATCCAGAATCATTAATGGCAGCATTTTCTCTTTTTGCAGGAGGCAGGCAGGTACAAGGCTTTCTGTATCACGCAAACACTTGGATGTTCAGCTTCAGGGATGGTGAGGGAAGATATTTCGGTTCCAACGTGCCAAACCACAAAGAAGTGCATTTACAAGGGCGGCCAGAGATGGGTGGCCAGAGTTGGATCCAGGGCAGGCAAAAATAAAGAGCACAGAGAAGTCATATTGAAACAGCATCATCTGCTTACAAAAAGAGGAGGGTTAATCCCATCACTACTATGCTAGCAAGACTTCCTGCACAAAGCCTGAGTTTATGCTTGACTCAGGGAGGGATGCATTCCATAATAGGGAATACCAACACGTAATAATATAATAACTTTCTGGGCTTATGCTCTCTCACCTTTCACATAGGCTCTGACACACTCGCAGTTTTCCTCTTTTTTGCACAAGCAGGGGAAAGAACTGCACTGTGTT
>VZTV01115099.1:14591-63452 GCA_013400875.1 Anhinga rufa
AGGGGAAAGAACTGCACTGTGTTGATGGAAGTGCAGAATCGGGATCAGCTGTTCAAGGAGGACACGCTCATGGATAATTCTGCCCCAACACCATCTAAGTTTCCTCGATTGAGATTATTACCCAAGGTTTCTGTCCAAACTATGTCATTTGGTATGAACAAAAACCATTGTGCCATGTCTGCTCCTCTTTTGGAAGTGTACGGTTTTGTGGAAGACACACAGGTCGAGACTTAATTCATAAAGATTTAATCCAGCCAGTGTATGTCAGATGAAGTTCAGAAAGGTATGACGACTCCTAAAACCCAGCAATACACTGATTTATTTCCTTAGAAAAAGGTTTGCAACGTAACATTCTGTTTTCTAGTGTGAATAGAATAAATAATATTTTTCAATAAGACCACTAGTAAAGTAAATGCTCAAGCTAACTGCAGTCTACAGAAATATGTGTTCCTGGCTTATAGCTTTATCTTCGGTAGTCATCTTTTAAGAAGGAAAGGCATAACAAGAGAAAAGAAAAAATTGATTTTCCTGTAATTACCCTAATTTTAAAAGTTCTCTCTCCCCCTTGCAATAATGTCCTTCTAGAGCAAGCCATGGGAAATCATGCTACAATACACATCTTTTCTATCATAGTTTTCTTCACCAAAGCTACTAACTCCAGGTGTTATATTTGCTTTCATCTGTGCTATGAACAAATCTCTAAATCCTAATTGGCAGACATCACTAGGAGTTGATAAGCAAGTCAGCTTTGAAAAAATAAGTCTGCTAAACTGTTTACTTGAATATAAACTGCATGTAGTTTATATTTGGTGAGAACAGTTTTTCAGATTAAAGAAATTAATATTTAATCAGAATAAAATACTGAAGTACCAGTCATATTACTTTAATTAGACTACTCAAGTTATACTGGCCTTAAAAGGCCTTAAAAGATAATGCATCATCATCATACTGGAACAAAATTAAGAAAACCTCTCAGGTGAAGGTAGAAATATTGTAGCTCACTACTGATCATTGCGATTTCTTTATATGAAGATGTAACATAATGTATAACTTCTGTATAACGTACGTTGCTCCAAGTGACTGGTAGCAATTCAGACAAAACATATTTAATGACCTGCAAACAAGGCTCATGAAAGCACGACTCTTCTGTTTACTTTTCAGAACTGCTTTCCAATATATTTACTCTGATCGTAAATAGATATTATACCATAATGAAATAATTTTTTTAACCTAAGTACTATGATGCCTAACTGATACACAGAATAATTTATGCTTTTAATTTTTCATTCCTTTATATTAATTATGTAAACACAAAAAACAAGGTTCAAAATAATCTGCTATTTGAAAAATTGACTAATTTCAAGTAAAAAAGCAGATACAAATTTTAAAATATAGTTCGTTCTTTGCATAGATAAATTAAGGCAATGTTTAAAAAACCAAATGGGATGTACAGAAGTGTCTGAAAATTACCAGATGAAAAATGCCAAGTGACAGGGACCTTGTGAGCACCATGCAGTACTAAAACGCAGCACCATGCATTCTTTTCCTCACCATCAAATTGAAAGAAAAAAAATCTGATAGTGACAACTCACTATCTGCCAGACAGCTCTTCATTTATTTCTAGGCATCATGCTAGAGGTACCCTCCTTGAAAACCCATGAATAAGCAATTTCTAATTCTGGCAGAATTTGACTCCACTTCTGGTGATAGAGAGAATCACCGCAGTCCATGTAAAAAAAAATTTGAACTTGTTGCAACTATTATTTTCCATTACTGCTATTGCTGTGAATCCCATGAGTCTTAGCAGGGACCTTCACAGGTCCTTAGCAGCACCTTCACAGCACACAGAGACTGTCCTTACAGAGCAAATACAAGCCCTCCCAGACAGCCTACAAACTGCAGACAAGATGATGGGGAATAGGTCAATGGAAGGAAGCAGAAGGACAATGACGACTTTGCACAGAGCCTGATGGCCACAGCCCAAATGCTTTATGGGCTTTGTTAGGAATTTGTATATGCCATCAACTTTTACTATGCATTTCCATTACAAGAACCTGCTATTCAAATAGCGATAGCATCTTACACACTTGGCTCCGGACAGCTGAGATTTACATGCAAACAAGACAAGAACTCCTCTAGTCTATTTTTACCTTTTTTTTTTCTTTTTCAATCAAAATGAAGATTTTTTTCCCCTTCCCCCCATTTCCTCTGTACGGAAACATAAATCATTCTCTTCCCCTGCACTTTACGGTGTAGACTTGCCAGCAATCCCTAGTTTTTATGAGCCATCTCATATAGCTAGCATCTCGGTCCACTAACAGATTTGTACTTTATCCTTCCCTAATGAGACAGTTCCCCAATTATCGAGCCAACAGGCAGTGTTTCTAAAAAGTTTCATCCTTTTAAGCACAGGATTCCCATAGGGTGACCGGTGAACTATCACACGTTAAACTCATCACATACACAAGCTTGCAGAATTTATTCCTGAACAAGCCACTTCCTTTTTTATTCCACCGGTCTGTTATTCTGCCCCCCACAAAGTGTATAGTCAGTGTTTCATTAAATCCAACAAAAATAGCTAACCTTTCTCCCTCTTCCCATCACAAAATCACCATGTTGCAGAACAGCTACAACAGTAAGATCACAGAACAAGAAAACACAGAAGTGAGACCCCCTAGTAATGCAATCTGTTTATTAAAGCACCGCTATTATTTCTTTATATTATCTAGAGAGTTGTTTGTGGTCAGGCAGATGGACGAGGTAGGTGGAAGGGCTAACAGTGGCTTTTGTCCCCTGTTAATACCACCTGGTGCAGTATCCAAGCCCCAGCATCCTGAGACCTGTCTGTTGGTAGAAGTTCAAGCACTTGCTCAGTTTGGGGCTGTAAGCATCCCTGTCTGTACTCAAAACACTTCTGAACACCAGGGCAGGAAGGAAAAAATAAAAAGAAGAGTGATATCGCTATTCTGGAGTCATCCTATCATACACCTAAAAAAGGAAGAATCACATCAGGCCACACCATCATCACTGTTACCACAAATAATTTCTACGTGGTACGTCGCTATGAAACATATTCACAACTGATCAATGTATCCTTCTGAGCTGCTCCTGCCACTTTTGGCCACAGAAAACAAACACTGTAATATGCTTCAAGCATCAAATAGAACAAATCCGCTTCCTCACAGGAAATATATACTGACTATATAACCGTACAGTGGCAGAAACAAAATTTAAATGGATTATTAAGAAAAACATAGAAGTGTACACAAGCCTCAGAATGTTATTGCATGAGCTGTATGTGCACCCTAAGCTGGTTATCTTCTCAGTGTCTGTACAAAAGCCTCTGTGGTTAGAAAGAAGGGTAGCCAGATAGCAGGAGAAACAGAAATCAAAGGTGTTTATCTCAACAGGAAAACCATTCCTAGTGGCACACTGGCAAGGCAGTAAAAACAAATTGGTAAGGAGGGAAAAAACCCAAACCACCCCAAAAACCACCAAAAAACCCCAAACAAAACAAAAAAAAAAACCACCAACAAAACAAAACCCACCACCACCCCAAAACTGTGCAACTCTGACCAAAAAAAATAAAACGTAACAGCTTTAAACCCATTTTTTAAAGGAATTCTCTTTGCAACATAAAACAATTTGTCTGCCTTTGCACTGTACAGACAGCTCACACAGTGACTAGGCTACATGCTGATTTCCATAAGGCAACAAGAGCCTTGCTGCCGGAGCTCACCCTTTGGGCTTTTGGCAGCCCTTAATGCATTAAGAACCCAGGTTTCAACAAATGCCAGTGACAGCCCACGTAAAGCCACTGATGGAGCCATAACTTTCCCAAACAATTTTCGCAGTGCTTTACATATCAGCTAGGAAATTCCTCGTAATCTCTAATTGAAACTCCATTCTATAAATTCAGACTGCTTCTTCTTGTCCTATCTTCAGACAGGCAATTTATTAATTTTTCCTCTTTGGTAGCCTTTTATACCTTCCCCCCTGCCAGCTTCCTCTCCTCACCTTTAGTCTTCTGCTCTCTAGACTTAAAAACCCCCTTCTTTTCTGTCACTCTATTCTTGGTGCCATTTCTAACTCCCTAATCATCCCTAGCTGAAAAACTGTCTCCAGTACCCCACACTGGGTTTGCTCTGCTGAAGTAGAGCAATAGGTAACTTCACACATCTTTCCTGTTTAATTGTCACTGTACAGCTGCTCCCTTCTGGGTTTTCCCCACAATAGAGTGACATTGTCAACTCGCTTTCAATGCATGATCCACTACAAACTCCAGCTTATTCTCTGCCTAGGGCTACAATCATTCCTCAACCTTTCTCGGTTTGAATGAGTATCTCTGTTTAGGCCTAACAATTTACACTTGATCTTGCTGAATACTTCTCATTTAATGAAATCCGTATTGAAAAAACAGGATTGTGATTCAATCTGCCAAGATAATTTTGAAAGAAATGGTTGGGAGCACATGAAAGACAGAGCAGCAGGTTCACCTTGGATTAACAAAAGCACGGCCAGCTATAGCAGTTTCTGTAACCATAAGGAAAGATCATGACCTCCTCATCTGAGGCAGATGTAAAAAGCCAACGTGGTACTTAAGCAAACTTAAAATCTTAATGCAGTAGATCTTTAAAGATATTATCTGGAAAATAGCTAAGAAAAGAAAAAAATAACAAGGTAAAAAAAGAGGAAGGCTAAACTGGAGAGAAAACTCAGTCTGAAGATGTAAGATCGGTCATATCATAGCCTACAAATTAAACATGTATTTCAAAGAAACAAATTAAGTGGATTTATGATGCTGCAGAGATTTCTTTCCAAAGCAACTCCTTTGATTGATGGATATGAATCTATATCCGAAAACTAGATCATAGAATAAAGTCAACCTTTAGGAATTTCAGACTTATAATTCTTTGCTATGGCAACATACTCAGCAGGAAATAAGTTTCCTTAAAAATAAAAATAAAACACCAAAACAACCAACCAAAACAAAACACTTGACTTGTCGCTAAAACATAATTCTGCATCATCATGAGAGAACAAGGCAGGTAAAGGCAAGAACTGTAAAACAATCTGTTAGACCAATATGTTACAATACACCATTCTAAACACCCTTCTATAATTCAAGCAAAATTCCTCTTTGATGAATTTTATAATTTAGAACAGGAGGAGCTGAGAACAGTCTGGGTTCGGAACTGATATTAAAAATTTAAGTCCATGAGTTACAACTGAAGATTCAGGCATCACAGTGGCTAAATATGTCTCCACTCAAATCAAGTTCAAAGAAACAGTGCAGTCTTTCAGAAGTACAACTTCCTTTTAAAGGTGAATACAAATACTAAGAGTATCAGTACACAGCTGCAAAGTCTATTTTTAAAATCCACAATTACAGGTGAGAACAAATATTTAAATCAAATAAAAAGACCATTTGGTTATTTCTTAAGTGCTATAAATGGGTAAGTAGCAGGTACCTTTCTTGATCTATTTTTACATGCTGCTTTGAATAATTATTAGGTTGTGTTTCTGTACAAAGGAGTTATATTAGTATTAACTTTGCCAATACCTGGACAACAAATAAACTTAAGTAACTTCAAGGGTTAAACCCTTGTTTGCAAAAAACACCTACAAAAAGGATATGAGTTGATTCTCCCTATAGATTAACTTAATATTTCTATGAAAGGAATATTTATCTAACAAAGCCTCAAATAATACTTTAATTTAAAAGCCCTGCATAGGCACAGTTAGTTATATGCATTATGTACAGTGATTTAAGATCCCAGAAATGGATGCGCAATGTGGATTTCAGAAAACATGTCCCCAGTGTTATTTAGCATACTTTTTTAATAACCCTAACCAGAGTGCAGCATAAGCTGCGTGCACAGGAGGGACCCACTTTATCCAGAGTCAAAAGAGACAACACACTATCCCAGAAATATCCCATCATCACAGGTCACTAGCCTCCCACCACCAAACAATGGCTTTTCCACTTGACCTGAAGATGAGCAAGTCAGCCCTTGAATAGGTCCTCTTACTTCCGAGGTAATTCTAGATGGCCTTTTGTCTTTATATCACAGAATGGTTTAGGCTGGAAGGGACCTTTAGAGGCCATCCAGTCCAACCCCCCTGCAGTGAGCAGGGACAGCTTCAACTAGACCAGGTTGCTCAGAGCCCCGTCCAACCTGACCTTGAATGTTTCCAGGGATGGGGCATCGACCACCTCTCTGGGCAACCTGGGCCAGTGTCTCACCACCCTCACTGTAAAAATTTCTTCCTTATATCCAGTATAAACCTACCCTCCTTTAGTTTAAAACCATTACCCCTTGTCCTGTCACAACAGGCCTTGCTAAAGAGGTTGCCCCCAGCCTTCCTACAGTCCCCCTTTAAGTACTGGAAGGCTGCAATAAGGTCTCCCTGCAGCCTTCTCTTCTCCAGGCTGAACCACCTCAACTCTCTCAGCCTGTCTCCATAGGAGAGGTGCTCCAGCCTCCTGATCATCTTCGTGGCCTCCTCTGGACCCGCTCCAGCAGGTCCATGTCCTTCCTGTGCTGGGGGCTCCAGAGCAGGACGCAGCACTGCAGGTGGGGTCTCACCAGAGCGGAGCAGAGGGGCAGAATCCCCTCCCTCGCCCTGCTGCCCACGCTGCTTTTGATGCAGCCCAGGGTACGGTTGGCTTTCTGGGCTGCCAGCGCACATTGCTGGCTCATGCCCAGCTTTTCGCTCACCAGTGCCCCCAAGTCCTTCTCCGCAGGGCTGCTCTCCATCCCTTCATCCCCCAGCCTGTATTGATACCGGGGGTTGCCCCGACCCAGGTGCAGGACCCTGCACTTGGCCTTGTTGAACCTCACGAGGTTCTCACATGCCCACCTCTCCAGCCTGTCCGGGTCTCTCTGGGTGACATATCCTTCAGACAGAAGCAACAGAGTGGTTGTGTTGAGAAGTCCAGCTAGAGGCTTTCCCTGGAGCAGGACTATCTTTTGCATTCATGGCACAAACAACCAGGCAGACAGACAGACTGTGCCAGTGAGTGGTTTTTGGTGGGTGGTTTTTTTTATACAACAGCACACCAATCTAGTAATGCTCTAGGATGGCAGGAACTCTTCCCTACCTGACTCCAGGGATCAGCTAGACAAATTTCTGTATTTTGTATTTAACCCTGTTACTATATTTGTTGGTGGTAAGCAGGCCTCCTTCTGCAACTCACAAAGCTGCATTCTTTGAGGATTTCCTCCAGCCCCCACACGCTAGCCATAATTCTCCCTAGAGGCAGAGGTCAGAGAACGTGGTCTAAAGAAATGCTTCTTGTTAAAACTTTACAATTCACCCCCTGCCAACATGAAGCGATCCTGAAGACTGCAATGCCAAATGTAGTCCTGACCAACAGCAGAGCTATAGTCCTGAATAAAACTTCCCCATTTCTGCAACCATTGCAGAGGAGGCCTGCCCTGCCTTCTGAGTTGGGGATCAGGACCAACTTCCTTCTCCGCAAACACACTACAGCCCTTTTGACTTGGATCCCAGCCACAATAATTCACAACACCTTTTTTTTTATTTTCTGTGTAGTTCAGAAAGTGTCTAACTGAAATCCCGGCTTTGACTGACATCAACTGATTGATATTTTTTCAACCACAAGCAAAGTCTGAATAAAGTATGTGGCAGGGAAGTGCTTGATGTTCAGAAAAGTTCCAGGGTATCAGATGCCTTCAAAGCAGTATATGCAAAGAAAAGCAGGACAGGAGGTCCTCCAAGAAAGTCAGAGCACACAGAGTAAATAACTTCAAGCAATGTGTAAACAGGGGACCAATGTAATCCCTGGAAACAGTGACTACAGCTCCCCCAGGCTGCCTGATAACCTGACAATTAATTGGCCTGTAAGACTCCCATTTAGAAAACCAATACAGAAAAACAGCAAAAGCATCTATTGGAATATCTTTACCATTTCTTCTTTCAGTGAAGATTTGGTGACTAGAATATATTCCCAGTGTTTCAGGCAGTGGAGATTGAATTGATGCAGGACAGCAATTGCTATTAGTGTGTTAGAGAAACCAACATCAAAATACAATTTTTTTTTTACATTATGAGGAAATTATTCTGACCATTTAAGACTTAATGTGCTTAAATGCCAACTATTTACTCCTAAAATAGACTCCTTGTATTACCTTAAATATTTTTTTTCTCCCATTCATTTGTACCAACTTAAGTGGAGATAAACAGAAACGTCTCAACCATCCTCTTAACCAGATGACTGTAAAGAATGGACTCATCCAACACAAAAGGTTCACCCAGCAGCAATCACCACACAAATAGTCACAGAGCAGCTCAAGTGTCCTACAGTGGGCACAGCTACATAAACAAGCGCGAAGGAAAAAGCGATGTATGTTTTCAGGAGTGCCAGACAAACAAGTATAAACACAAGCATAAGCTTTACTTTGGTAACCTAAAAGGTAGATGGAGTAGATGACCTGAGAGAGACAAACTCCTGTATGAAAATAGCTGATACAGCATTCAAAACCTCATATTGAACATAAAAAGTTTGAGAAAATGGGCATGGGAGACAAATGCGAGGGGCAGTTTAATTTCTCTGAACAATCCTGCGGACGATCAAATTTGTTCCGAGGCTCTTCTTTCTGCCTTAATGGCTATGCAAATCCTCGCCCATGGCTGGGCTGCTGGTGAATTATGAACCTTGGCAATCACGCTGACTGGCATTTCATTATATTCCCTCATCTCATTTCTGGTTTTACCCATCACATTTTTTTTTATATACTGAGATTATAACCTTTTCAGATGAGATTTCAGTGTTCCCCCAAGAGTTAGCACAGAGCTGCTCTCATCCATGCCTGGACACCTTGGATGTGAACACAACCCGAATTATTATCAGCTACACCATTTAACTGCCATTTTGTCACACACACAATGACATCCTTCTCTCTCCTCCCTCCTCAAAGCTGCACGTCACAATTTACACATCATTTCAAGACCATCGCTTCCCTTCCTCTTCCACTTATACATATGTATAAGTGAGTTTTGATCTATTCCGAACCTCATTCCTGTTATCCCCAGTCCATTTTGAACAGAAACTACACCTCCGTGGCATCCAGCATTTCTCTATAGCCAGCTCAACAATATGTAATACTGAAACAAAACAAGTGACTGCTGTAAGTATATCTAATTTGAGTCTTATTATTCAAGACCATTTCCTGATTATGCTGGTTTTCCAGCACGCTTCTGCCTTTGACTATTTGCAAACTGGGTTATTTTTCCCCACCATATGCTACTTTATCTTTTCCCATGCCGAGTTACACTGTAGCTGTCAGCTCTGGTTCTGACCTATCTTCCACTGAAGTGGAGGCAAAAACTCCCTTCTGGTGCTGTAGCGGATGCTGGATGAGGTTATAGTTGCAGTCTCTGTAATCAATTGTCATCATATATCTCTGTCCTTTTCTAGTGTTTGCAACACTGCCTAATGTAGCATCATTTGTAAATGTAATTAATGAGCTGTTTATGTACTCTTCAAAAATCATTAATAAAGATGTTAAATTAAACCGCGTTTAGCGGTGCACCCTGAGTCACCCTGCACACTTCTGCCCAACTTGATACTCTGCCATTCATCATTACTCTTCATTCATATTGCCTCCAGCAATTCTAATTCCTCTGACACAAGTCACATTCAAAACAACTTGAACTGTGGTGGGGTTTTCTTCCCCTCTTTTTGCATTATTTTGTAGACTTGCTGTCCTTTCTGTTTGGAAGATAAGTAACACATTCATGTTGCTACAATCCTTTCATGCCTTTTTGCTTCCTTCTCACTTGCTAGTAAGGCTGGTGCTCCAGTGCTTTCTGGTTTAGTAAATGTTTTTAGTATACTATGACTTGCTACCATCCATACCCATTTATTTATAAGTCATAAGTGCTTTTACTCAGTACCTATTTTTAAATTCCTCATTTTCCTCTTTCTCAGGCTCATTTCATCTTCTTGTTAAAGAGGTCACCAAAATATGCCATCAATCAGCACAGTTGATTTTCTCTTACTTATTTTATACAGGTAACCTTTTTCCCCCCAATTTTTGTTTATCTTATCCCTATTGTAAATATATCTGTTGCCATAATCCAGTCCACACTCGGATGGTGCTGATTTGAGTACTTCTGTTCTCTCTACCGGGTGTCTGCAAGCCTCAGAAGTCTGTAGACATTTTTATTAATTTTCTTTCCTTTCCCTCTATGTATACTATACTGGATCTTGTGAAACCCACTTGCAATTCATATTCTTTTCTTCAGGCTCACAGTAATCTACTGCTCCTTAATTGAATGAATTATACATTTTACTTTGCTCCAGGCTTCATTTGTTCATTAGGGCAGGCACTCAAGTAGCCTTCACTTCCCAAAGCATCGCTGCAATCACTGGACTTAGGGCTTTTCAGAACAGTCCACGATCCGTCATGTGGACTTTAAAACCCATATTGCTTGCTAAGCTTCTTAATGCTGGTATGAATGAATGGCTCTTGGCTCCTGTTCAGCTTGTGCAGCTGTGTTCTGCAAGTCTGGGTGTGGAGGTTGGGGTTTTTTTATCTCCAACAGGTGCACAGTCAACAGCTCTTAACCAGCAAGGAAATAATCCGTGGATGATCTCTCCCGTGGTCATCTTTTCGTATTAAACGATCAGGCTAGTTTTCATGAAACCCATAAAAATGACCACTTTTATTATTCCATATTAAATATTGAGCTACCACCTAGAATACCCTAAAATGAAAGAATTGCAACAGATGGAAGCATTACCAGCATTGACCAATGCCCACTGCAGTTTTTCCTTTATTATTTCAATATTTTTTTATATATACACCATTTATTTCCCCTCCCCACTATGTTAGCAGCTTTATTCTCACTAACCTGAATGCCCCAAAAGAAACATGTAATAGGCCAGAGCCTAAGGCAAGAACAAGGAAGAACGTAGGAGAAAAAGCACAGAGTTCTTACTGCCTCCAGTGAGAATCAGAGCAGGACAGAGGAACATCCTTGTTTAAACAATCCCAGAAAGGAGTTCAAAACAATTGGATAATAAATCCAAAGAGGAGTTCAAAACGTGAACATGAAAAAACATTTGAAAACCCCCACCCTGAGGTTGCTTTCAAGTTCTAATTTATGTGCATAGCATCAAAAGAAAAAAAAAATCAAGTAACCACTAAATTGGGTACCACCTCTCTTTCATGGCTGGGAAATGGCAAAGGGAGGGCTTACTGGACAGGGTTTTGAGTAGAGAGAGGGCTTAATCAGCAGAGAAAGTGTGAAGAGCACAGTTTACTCCAAAAATAAAGAAAAAAGCAATATTCACCAGCTTTGGCTCTGAAGGGTACATCTAACTCGGGCTCAAAGCCCTACACCCGTCCTGCCCCTCTCCTCAAACACCTTTATGTCCACTCGTGATTTTTTTATGTTAATAGCTTTCCCTGACTGTGTATTTCACCCCAATATAACACCATTGGTTCAATTAACATTTTTAAAATAAAGTGTGTGTTCTAAGTTGCAAACATATGTACTATCACACAACCAACTGAAATGACCCAAAAGGTGTGAAGTCTTGCCCAGGTGACAACTTCCTTCTTGGTTAAACATTTAGGGAACTAACCTAGGCGTATCTAAAGACTGCAGCTGCTACAGCCTGAGCCACAGAACCAAAGCTCCAGAGCTGGAGAGGGAACAGCTCCTTTACTCTGTGGACTTTGAAAATCTGGCCTTTGGAGGTACAAAAGTGTAACATGCATTTCAAGCAATCAAAGAACCTTTATCATTCAATGAAAGATCATATAACAGGCTATTTTATGATGGATTTTGATGAGGGGGTGCTATAAACATTGCCGCTTGACCAATACCTTTATTTTAGGCAGAAATGTTAATGGACAGAATAAGCAACAAATCAATCACTTCTCAGCTATTTAGGAGGCAATATCGCATGCAGTTATACACCTGACCAGTGGCTTCTTAGGTCTTTTTTAATAATAATGCAGTGTAAAAGCAAGCCACAGGAACAGCTTCCTCCCTTTCTTATTGGTTGTTTTTACACCTACTACAAGGCCAGCTTTCCTTATCTCCTAAAACAACCATATCCCTTCCTCTAGCAACTATTTTGGCTAAATGATACTTAATTTCTTGCTTTTTCACATCACATACAGCAAGAAATCCTTCAGGAAGCTGACCATTATATTTATAATTATTCTACAGCAAGGAAACAAAGATCCAAATTAGAAAAAACAGTGTGTTCTCATCGAGTACTTACAATTGACCTGATGTTGTTTTCTTTTGCCAGTTTCAGAGAGGATTTATAGCAGTTTGCCAAGTTTTCTTTATGAGTGTCAGTGAGATGGCCTCTTGCGATCGGCCCAACAGTATGGATCACATCTGCAAGAAATAAAAAAATTAAAAAATTTAGAAACCAGAGATCCTAAGGTGGTTTATTTATCACAAGTTAATTCATTCTGGTATTGTACCTAGACACAGAAGTAGGAATAATATGGTAAGAAAATCATTATAACTGGAACATGTTATAAGATACAACTTTGATAATTAAATAAAAATGAAGAACGGTAAAGACTAAGTTTTGAAATATTGGGACTGAAGGAAAAAATGAGGAAAATGCGCTGAATGCTTGTTAAATGTGTACTGCAATCCACGTGCAGGACAGATAAAATGTTTTCATCAATACCCTAAATCTTTAGGGCTGCATGACTGTAAACACCGTACAACTGTTTGAAACCCCTAGTTGTTCTCACCTCTTGAAGGTCCTCTCACTGGGAAAGTTCACTGCATAAAACCTCACAACTCTGATGACGACACACAGGCCATCTTTTTTCTCTAATACTTTCAGTCTTTTCTCAGCAGCCATTTTAAAAGGAGAAAAGTTGTGACCTGTGAATGTGTTAGTTATTCAAACAATGTTTTCCTCTCACATCAGACCAGATGGAGACAGCACGCAATAAAACAAAATATTCTATTTGAAGAAATTTAATGAACAAAAAGAGAAAGTACACTCAGGGAATATCTTAGGCATGATGCCTCTGGACTCATCAAAATCAGATGCTGCCATCAGTTGAAGTCTGTAAAGTGCTATAAGGAAAATTAAGTGAAAAGTAGAAAAACTTTGAAAAGAAACCTACAAACTAAAAGGTGTCACGAGCACATTTAGCTTTTCAAATATCATTCTTCTATAGCGCATGTGAACACACTAGAATGAGTTATGGTGACAGGCACGTCTTTTTTTTCCCCTACCGTATCATCCCCCTAGAACATGCAGCAGCAGCAATAAACAGTGGCACTATTTTTTTGCAGCATTGCCACAAAAAGGCATTAGGCCAATGCTTTCAATTCTGGTACTGCCGGTCCCACTGGTTAGGTTGTGTTTCTGTCCCATATGGGACAGGTTTCCAAGAAACATCTGCTGTCGTTACACTCCAGAATGTTTTAAGTTACTCGCAAATCCTACAGAATTCACACCATTATTCTTTGTTCAAGCTGTCTTTGATTATTTCCCTCAAACCTCCACCAAAGCCCAAGTGAAAATGGTCAAGTGTTAAAACATACGCTATAGTTTTTTTATCCAGATATCACCTGTCAAGTCCTCATCTCTACTACTTAAAAGGTGGCTTATGTTCTGAGGCATGTTTTGAGTGTTTCCAAAACTTTTTCTTTACATTAGCCATAAAGTATCGATATTCAGCAAATAAAAGCATGTCAGAGAATCACAGTGCCCAGAAACAGAACTGGCTGTGATGGAAACTGAAGCCCACAAGAGCTGAACTTCCCAACTGCTACAGAAAACCACCCTACTGAGAAGTAAATAAAAGGTTAACAACTCTTCTTTCCATTTCGATCACAGTAATTTTCCCCAGTTGTGGGAACAAGATGGACAGATTGGATAATTTCTGTTGAGTGTCACAGCTGCCAGAGAGTGACTCCAGCAAACCCTTCCTACAGCATTTCAGGTAACTGAACCATCAAGTAGGTGTGAGTCTTTATCTACTGATGAGCAGGATGACAGCAGGTGATCAAAACAAGCAGAATGGCTTCACTCAGGAGTTCAGGAAAGAGTTTTTTTTGTTTGTTTGTTTGTTTGTTTTTTNAGACCTAAAAAAAAAAAAAAAAGAATTATGTAGCTAGCTTAAACTTTGCTTCTGCTGGCAGAGCTAAGGTTGTGTGAGTACTGCCATTAGGAAAGACCATAATTTCAGACCATGACTACAGCAGTTTCCTTCAAGTTGAAACTCTCCAAGCCAGGTTTCTGTTTGAAAGTGTTGGCACTTGGCTGTTGGCAATTCAGAGAAAGAAAAAGCTTCTCTTGACTTTTTCTTCTTGTTATTTGTTTTTGAAAGAGGCAAGCTGCAATTACTGAGCAAGTGGGAAGGAATATACTAGTGAATGCGATCTCAATCAAGATAATTCTACATTTATAGACACCAAGATCAGAGGCACCATGATGCATTACAGATTCACAACACCCAGCAGCCAACAAGCAAATAAAGGAATGACTATAAAACCAAATTTAAAAGCAAGTGTAAAAGATGAATAAAAGAAAGAATTGTGAAAGACCTCTCTTTCTGCTAAGGCTGAATTAACTTGCATTTCAAGGTGCAGCTGCTTAAAAGCTGAAGCCTAATAGCTTAAATTATTAATTTATTACTTTACAACAGGAGGAGTTTTGAGGAACGGCCCAAGTACCAAATTCTTGCTTGAGTCTTTCTGTACAAAACTCCCCCGGTAAAACTTCTAGATGCATTTCACTCATTAAATGTTTAACTCCATTCCTTTAGTCTTCTATTATTAAACACTAATTTTAAAAATTCTCAGCTCAATGAATGGGAAATGTTTTTCTTGTAATCTTTTTTCAGAACTTGCTGACTTAGCATTTTCATGGTGCTTCATTACCAACTCTCTATCACTGCACCAGACACGTCACATAAATAGGTAACCTTTAATGCAATTATTAGCTTTTATATTTTCATTTTTACAAGCCCATCATAGGTGGCTCTTTAGACAGGACACTGAAGATGGTTGTGAATTGGTTTATAAAATATCAACACATTTGTAATTGTTTACAGAATATCATTGGCAAAAATTGCTTTACTTTGGCACACTATTATTCTGAAACACGATAGAGTAAGATTTTACTAGCAGAGCAGCATTAATAACACGCCAGTCTGTTTCATGGTCAGCAGATGAACAGGGAAGTAATAATTTTATTGTTGTACACTGTCAATAAAATCAGTGTATCCATACATTGCCTAAACTATACATTATTCTGCTCAAGCTATTCTACAATATGCTAAGTTTTGCAGGCAGGTAAAACCCATGGAGAATATAGAGGCATAAAGCAAACCAACCAGAAAATAAAACAGCTCTCCCCCCCAGCCTATGCAGTTAATATATGAGGATCAGACTTCACAAGCTCAAGCAGAGCCATTTATTTTTAATATAATCTATGAAGACTGCGTCAATCTTCCAGCTTGTCTGTCACAATAGTTTCCTTTCTGCTTGCAAATTCCCCTCTCAACCAGCTGCACAGAGCCAGAGACATTTGTACGCTACAGAGCTGGAGGACAGAGGAGGGTGGGTGGCTGGAGCGTGGAGATCTACAGACACTTGTCGACAAGAAAACGAAGTGGCAGAACTGCTGCCCTGCTACCACAGCCAGCCCCAAATGCAAACCCCTGGCACCGCTGGGCAAGGACAAACATGGATGTGGAAGCCCTACTTGATCACCTTCCACACCCGTTCACCCGGGACCAGAACGAGCATCCACCCTAGAGAAGCGCACGGCCTTTCTGAAGCAAACATGACTTCCAGGTCAAACTTCAATCACTGTAAGGGACCACTGCAGGACATGTGCAGGGATGAATTTCACTGCAGAAGGCAAACGGACGGCAGAGGGCAACACAGATGGGAGCACCAGCCATGGGGACAAGCACGATGACAGGCTGAAGATACACTGTGCATGCGGAGGCACAGCAGCACGAAACAGAAGCAGTCTCATCACCTACAGATTTTTAAACTAGGGCAAATGCAGAGAAACTCAAAAAAGATTTAGTTTGGCTGGAAAAGCCCGGTAGAGATCCCTGCTACAAAACAGCGCCTGTTCCTTCTTGGAGCTCCTGTGCTCCTTTGCTGTCTGAGCATTTTCTAATGAGGTCTAACAGGAGCAAGGGATATGAACATTTCCCCGAAGTGTCCTCTAATGTGGTTTTTTGTTCTTCAAAAGCTGGTAAACAGAGTAAAACCGGGAACAGTCAGCTCTCTGAGAATGCCACACTCGCCATTTGTAGTATTTTAATTTTCATGTCAAATGAAGCTGCCAGCACTGCTTTGAAGCTTCTGATTTACTATGGTCAGTCTTCCAGCCAAGCACATTGATAAGAAACTTCATTAAAAAGAAAGCTGCAATTCATGTGTTCGTAAATCACCTTCTCTGTGTACACAGAGCAGGGATGTTTGCTTACATTTTTAATAGTACACCGAGGTGGAGAGCCCCAGAGGAAGGTGTATTCTTATCTGGGATTCAGGCCACAGCAATGGATCAAACTGCGTTTAATGCTAACAAAGCTGCTTGGTTTTAAAGCGATATTTAAAAAGGAAGATCTTTTTCCTACAGAAATGCTTCCAAAGAGAAGGTAGGGTTGGTTGAAAGAAAGCATCACCATAAATCTACGCTGTACAACTGTGTTTTGGAGTTCCTTTAGGGCTGAAGCAACATTCTATTTTTACACTGGCTTTGCTAAGATTTGCATTGCAACACATGGTTGATCCAAGGAGAACTTATAAGGATCTACTGCTCTCTGTTTGGCCATTTGACTTTCAGGCATTTAGTTAGAAATTCTGGCAGCCAAAGCAAGGCCTGTGACAATCACATCCCGATTTGTGTGCGCACCACCCTCTGTTTCATCTCTGCTTGGTTTTGTTCAGTTTTTCCTTCTTTTTCCCCTGAAGCACTATAACAAAAGCAGACAACGATCTTGTGTAAACCACAAACTAATCTGGAGGTATAACAGGTGCTTGGGCATTTAAAACATCCTTGTCACTACCAGTGGAAATAAATAAAATTCCCACATTTAATCAACGCTTCAAAAGCACGGCGACTCTCTCCTCAAATTCCCATATAGATCAGTCAAAAATGAAACTACATCTGCTGTAGCATACGAACTCTTTACATGTAAAAAGGCCAATAGGCTTGTTTTCTCTCGTCTTTTTTGTCAAAGAAGCCAGTCCGTACATCTTAACATGCTGTTTGTCACGTACATTTTTACGCACACTGCTACAGAGAAAGGGGAGAGCAGCATGGGCAAAGACAAAACACAACTTCCAGTTGCAAAAGGATGGAGAGAAGTGGCTGCGCCTCAAAACTCAACCTGGAGAACTGATATAATGTACTCTTCCCTTGTTCTTTGTAAAAGTGGCACTGGGCGGCAAAAATATTAACATAGTGAATTTTTCCAAACAACTGAAAAAGTACAAATAAGTTTCTCTCATTTCTTCCCTTACAGACAGATGCAAGTGCGGTGCATTCGCACCGTTAATGAACCAGCCGACCATAGCTAGAATCAACTACACATTTCTTTCATTCATCCCATTCATAGCCATAATCGGCCCATCCAGCGAACTGCATAATGAAGCTGTACCCTGTCAATCACAGCAGGAACAGTACTAATTTTAGGAAGGAAGCTACTGCATTGCCTGTGCCACTGAACAAAAAAAAAAAATCTGACAAAAAGTCAGAGCATTTAGGGCTCCATTTATAAATCTTACCAGTTAATTTACACAATAAACACCCACCATAATGGTGCTGAAAAGGGATAGCTAAGGTTCAATTGATGGGAAATGGAATTGCCTCCAGATATTCATACATACTCAATATCCCCGTTCTTAAGGAATTCATGGACCCTAATGCTTTGGTATACAAATTTGCTCAGCTTGCTCATCTTCTATTTCTAGTTGCATGCACTTGCACATAAAATGTGCGTTTTCAGTGTGTAACAAACAACTGTTAATTTAAGTTCAACTTAAATGAATCCCCCAGGACCACAGCCTAATTTAAGTTATTTACTAATGTGTGTCTCTAAAACTGGATTAGCTGAGTTGAATATTTTAAATGCAAGACAACATCTTTTATAGATCACGCAATGCTAGACTTGACTATGTATGACAGCTCCTCAGTTCGGAAGTATTTGTTTGCTTTATATAAATATATACTGCATTTATCAGCAGTTAAAGACACAGTCTCAGTTTTTTAGGCTTGAAGCAATAAACACTGCTCAAACTGAAGTTTGTACCTTTTATAGCTGCCTTCAGTGATTAAATAGCTGTTTTGGGTGAACCAAAAAATGTTTCATTAGCTGCAAAAGCAATGATATCTAGAAGTCATTCGTGTAAAATATTTAAGCTATTTTTCACCCAAATGGCATTGTCTACCCAAGAAAAGATAAAGAATATGTTAATTGTAAATGATTAACCAGCATCCCTCTTTGTGGGTTAGGTGTATATTTTAAGTACAAGACGGCAGAGATGGTCGGAAAACAATATTCCCAAAGGGAGAGGTGAAGGATTTGCCGAGTCTGAGAGAACCTTCAGGGAGCCGCAGAAGTCTGCGCTCAATAGCCAGCATTTAGCAGAGAGCAATCGCTTGGCATCCGTGGGAAGCTAAAAAACACAGAGAGCTTGTTCGCAATGGTTATACCACTGCCTCAACAGCCGGCCAGAGAATTAAGTCACGCAAGTCAAAACCCAAGCCTTTTTGGCACTCATGCTCGTCATAAAACACAAGGCCCAAGTATGCCCGTGTAATCCCAGAGCAGTTCTCCTCCCATCAATGAACTTACAGCATCACTCTGCCATCAGGGCCTCACCATTAGCGTCGGAAACAAAAGTAGGCTCTGTTCAGGCAGGAGAAGCAAGCGGTGCAATTAAGAGACGCTACACTATATCCCAAAGTAATAGGTTTTACAAAGCAATTTAGTACTACGATGACAGATGTCAAAGCAGTGACTAGACAGACGGCCCCACAACTTCCATGGAAATAATTGCCTACATGTAAAACTAAAAGGCAGCAGCTCCATTTGGGATATTCATAATGTGATGTGATATGAATGAACACGAAATGAACACGACATGACTTAACACGAAATTATGACATCTGTGATTTGCTACTTCTGTTTTCTTTTCCAATCTGGATTTGAAGCATTTGCAGCAGAACTGCTCAAATGTTATCCTTGTTCCCCTCTACAAATCATCTACCCAAATAAAGACCTTAATATACCTAGAAAAAGAGAACAGACAAAATGAAATTACATTGCCCAAAGCAGATTTTGTCCTCATCACACTACAGCAAACCTCATTTTGCTGTAGCAGCAGAGGAGCTCCGCCAAACACTATCCTCATTGAGTGGCTTGGGAAACACACACCAAGTGACCCCCTTGACCCAAGTAATGCTCTCCACCTTTCTCTATTATTCTTTGCAAGTGGAGAATGCTGTAGACAAAAATGCCTTAATCTGTATTTTGCTTTGTGTTTACTACATGTAGGAAAGAATAAGCCACAAAGATTCTCTCTTTATTGAGCAGCAAAAGATGTTTGGGAGTGAGTTTGGTTTTAATTCATCTAATAATTCGGACAGAAGGCTTTTCAGCACTTGGAAATAAACTTGTTTGCCTTTAAATTGAGAATGCTTATTCTTAAGACACTAAGACAGACAGAGTTTCAGTCTGCCATTCCACGAAAATCTCAAACCAAAATACACAGCATGGTGAAAGATAGAACACTAGCCACAGAAACTCAAGGTATATTTAACCATACTTGAGTCTTGATTCAAAAAGAGATGCTTCCAAATATTACCCTAAAACACAAGCAATGCAAATCAAGTCATGAAAACATGCAAAAAATATTTCAAATATGTTGGGGTTTAAGTTAGCGTCAGTTCTAGATTTGGAATTGGATTAATTACAGGGATCGGAAATGAGCTAACGCTCTCAGCTTCTTAAAGCACAGACCCCTAGCCACACTCGGGCTGTTTTCAGTGTCTAACCCAGTTCTGTTAAAGCTGATTTAGTTACCTCTGCCGGTGTATCGCACACTTAAAGTGTAGATACACCCTTTAGGGAAGGGGAAAAAAAAAAGCCAACACACCCCCCCCATCCCACTCAACCTCACTACAAAACTTAGTACCAGACTAATTTTATCCAGAAAAGATTTACACTCAGAACTGAAATTCTTCTACTTTCCCGAGTGCCCAACAGTGCTACAGAGCGCTTTCCTAATTTAACAACAAACTATAAGAAAATACCTTTATTTTCTACTTTAAGGATTTTTTCTGTGCAAATTCTGTTTTGATAACATTACTAATATTTCTTATTAAAATACTCTATTATTCAGTTGAGATCTTTGCAGGGATGCTGAAACAAAAAGGAAGGCATCCCAAGAGAACTATAGTAAAAGAACTAACCAAAAAAAAACAACCCAACAGGTAATGTTTGCTATGGCCATGGGAAATCCTGAACTGGGTCTTGAATACAAGCAGGTCCCCAGACCCTTTGCAGGGTGAATGTCAAGAAACAGGGCTCACTGTACCAATACTTCAAAGCTTTCTTTCCCTTTATGAAACTGAATCAGTCGAAATATTTGTCCTTCACATGGGATTTAAGAATATCAGCATAAACATATACAAAACACTGATTTTCCTTTGAAAGGACCAGTGATTATAGGAAAAATTTTTTGGAAAACCAAACTAAACAACCCTTAGTCACACACTAGCAGCAGAATAACCTCAGGTGCAATGAGAGGAAACTGCCAGCACCATTTTTATGTGCCCAGTGAAGAGATACAATTTTTTTTAATCAGATCACTTCAGGTAAAAAGGTTTTTAAAAATCAGACTGAAAGAATTGTTTCCTTAACAGGAAGTTTTATAGGCTTCTTGAGAGACAAAGCATGATGCAAAGTTTCAAGGAGAATTTTATTACATTTATAGCTTCACTGTGGTGCGTCTATTCCTCAATTGTGGCACATTATAAAAACTTACCGCGCTCATTTTTTTCATTTACTTTTTCTATACATCCTTTTCTTGAGAATAAAAAAAATTACTTCTACCTCCAAAATCAGAGCACATCTTTTTCATGTGACACTTCTCTAAAGTACGTAACCCTCACAGGAGAAAAATACACACTTCTGCTAAGGATTTTGCTCATCATCTTTAGAAAAAGAAGAAGAAAGGTGATGAAAATACAGCCTCTCCATGTATCTTCTAAAGAAACCAGTGGTAGCTAAATGAACCTGATTATCTTTAAAATTTGAACACTTAAGACTTAGAAAACTATGATAGGAAAGTTTAGTTTTTCCCTTGCCACAAAACACACTGCTCTTGGAATACAGGTAGGAGAGCCTCGTGCGGCCGGTTGTTACCATTTATCATCTCTCAAAGCAGAGTGGATGCAGAGGGAGGAGAAGGTTAGAATCTACAAGACTGAAACCATTAAATATTTTTAAAAATACATGTTCCCGGTTTAAAAGGACAGAGCTGAGGAGTTGTAAACCATGGTACAGGGCTGCATTTTATAGAGGGGACACTGAATTTTCCTCATAAGCAATAAACAGTGTTTACAACTCTGAACTTGCAAACTTTTTTCAAGCCTGGGAGCAGTCCCACTGAAATCGGTGAGACCATTGCTTAAAGATAGCAAGGACACAAATATCAGCAAAGGAAAATGTCAGCACACTTTCTCCATGATGAAGGAATGCACCTTTATCACTTCATCTTTTAAGTGACACCACTGAAAAGTCATAAAAGTGAGATTTTTTTTATTATTATAACAAGAGAAAAAAAAACTAGCTATCCTCTCCGATTTACTTAATTTAAAATAGGTATTTATCTTCTATACTTCTAAAACTTCCAGCATTTCACAGACATTTGTCTGCAGTCAGTTCCTTTAGAGACAGTTCCCCTTGCTACACCTGAGCCCATCACAGAACAATGAAGAGGAAAAAATCAAATTTACTATTGCCGCCTCTCTCCCAAACTCACACAACACACAGTCAATGGTAACAGAGACATAGGCAGTACCCCAAAGTAAGTTCAACTCATTTTTAGAAGCTGACTAGATTTCAAGTTGGCAATGCCACTTTAATTGCTTCATATGAGTGTGATAAGCGAAATAACTGGACAGCTCTTTGAACCGTAACATGAGACTTCATGCCTAGAAGAAGAATCTCGCTTTCTATCATCAATTTTATTTTAATTTAGGTGGCTGAAACCACGCTAAAGCGCCCTCCTGATATCAACATATTCCAGATACCAACTTGTGGGAATGCAGTGCATGCCAAGCATCCGTGATAAATTCCTTTGACCATTTCCTCCCACTCTCTTCCCCAGAGATGCTCTCTAGTTTGATAGATAGTTTCATTGGCTGGCAATGAAACAAACATTAGCACTTGGAATTCACTGCTCTGCAACCCATCTTAAAAGCAAACCCAGCAGATGATGGGGGCATGAGCAAGCCTGAACCTAAGGGGGGGAGCGAAAATGGGAAGATGCATATTTACACAGACTACGCTATACCGTAGATGCAGTTGAAAGAAAAAAATAGCAGATTTAGAGAAGAACTTCAGTGCCTCAACCCTGCTACCTGCAACACTTTATTAATAAAGGGCTATTACTTCTCCAAATACTTCAAACAAAATGAGCAAACAGGCTAATTCATATTATTAATAAAACCAGCAGCTATTTTAGCAGAACTAAAGTACACATAAGGCTTGAAACGAGAGCGAGAGCAGATGCTTTGCCCAGGTGAGCAAAGGTACGGTCGCCCTAACAGCGCTCTGCTCTGCGCACACTCTGCCAAGCGGAGCCTCTGCCCAATGCAGACAGGACGCCAGCCCATGACTTTCCAGCTACGTCTTGCTCAATCTTGGGACTCCTTAAATTTGAGCCCAGGCTTACAATTTGCACTTCAGTCCGTACCTCCGCAAACGGGGTGGCAGGACGCGCCTTGCGGCAGGCGAGGGGAAAAGGAAACCGTTGTTCTGGCTGATAGGGCTGCGTCTGAACATGGCACTCCCTCCTCAACGCTGGCCCTGCTGTTATCAGCTTTCTTTCAGAAATCTCCGCAGAAGTGAGCTTTCACAGATACCACAGCAACATTGCATTGGAATCTTCTGATGACTATTCCCTTCCACCTCGGAGACACACATGCACCAGAGAAGAGAAATGGCGAAATAGAAAGCAAGCGCTGACAAAACACCACCCATCTTTACTCCATTTACTGTCTGGATTGCAGTTGTGTCAGAACACCTAACTCGGCAGATACTGTGTTTTACATTAAGGGATACGCACCTTCTCAGGGGCTGTGACCGGCTTGGCTAGGCTACCGGCCCGCTGTGGTACAGAAGCCGCCTGCTTACGTCGCAGCTTAGCTCACCGATGACATGGGTAAGCACCACCGAGGTGGAGAGGAGCTAAGAGACTCCAGCAAATGTTCGCAGAAGTGCCAGCAGATACAAAAGCTACGCAGAGAAATGTATCCAACGAGGATATTTAACGAAAATTGTGGGTTTTTTTTTTTGTAAAATATTTAATGATCATGTGGATTCAAGTGAAAAACAAGCTTTGACAAACATCTTGAGAGTGTTTTTCATCAGTGGAAGTTGTAAACAGCTGAATTTGCAGCAGGAGCAAGCGTACCAAAATAAGGAGGAGGGGAACATTTATTTTTTTTGGTCAAGATAAAGCACATTGCAAAGTGAACCGTTAGCAACTTGCAGAGGCTTATTACACTGCTAATGTGCCTCATGTCAAACAACATCACTAGGAAGAGTCCTTGGAAAATACTAGTGTCATACCTTGTTCAGCTCAATCAAGAAAATGCGCTCTGAAACAACCTTCTGGAAAGTAATGTAACGACCTCAAAGAGCTGCTGAAAGAGTCTTGAGCCTAGCCTTGCTGTAGAAGAAACACAGATGTAAATACAGTCAACCTATGCTGTAAGTAACATCATAGCGTCCTGCTAGCCTGTCACAAGCATTTCATGATAATCAAAAGCGGGGAGTTTCTACCTCAAGTCTCTTAAACAGGCTATTGTGGTTTAGGATCTGGGAACCAGAAAGAGCAGAGCTAGACATGGTAGCAATAATTTGTAAACACAGTAATGCCTTTGGAAAAAAAATAATCCTAATGTGGCAATAGCAAAGCTTGCAAGGGTGACAAAAGTGTCAAAACAACATACCATTTCCAAACATGAGGCCATGCCTTGCTGAAGGGAGCTGCTCAACTTCTGGGAAACCATATTGAAAAAAATATTTGTAAATTTTATTGCACTTGTTATTGAAACAAAATGGTTATTTTGCCACCCACAGTGCCCACAGGTTCGATGCATCATTTCTCCAGGAAAAGAGGAACTGTCTGCAAACCCCCATTATCTACTTCAGTGCCAGCCTGAGGATTAGGTGAAATTTTTAGAAGTCTGTGTGCAAAGTTGTACTTCACAGCGTTGTCTCCCCTTGCGTGGGTTGTCAGACATACTGATATTTTCACAGGGAAAGCAATTGCTTCAAGAATAACATCAGCTCTTACTGTTTACAAAAAGCCAGAAAGCAGAGCACACGAAGCAGCAAACAATTTGGCTGACCTTGCCAGCTGAGCACTATACAGCGGAGCAAGCAAAAACATGTTAAGCAAGGCAGCAGTACAGATAACAAAACATAGACGTGTGCTTTCACATGTTTTTGTGAAACCCCTGCACTTTTTTTTTCCAAGGAAAGCCAAATATTTGATGTTAATCATGGCAAACATCCTGAACTTATGCACATGAATGTTTTCAATGTAGTTCCCATGTCTGAAAGCAATGCATTGGAAAAAGCTAAATCATATTGCTCCACGAGTGCTATTTCCACTGTAAAGTGCTTCAACATGCCTGGGCTGTGGTAGGACTCAGAAGATCACTTTGCAGCAATGGCTGTTAGTGCTTTGGCAAGTCTGTAGATACTACTGGTGCTGCTGCAGCAGCAGATAGAAAAGGCGAAGGACGAGGAATCTATCACGATGAGTTCACTATACTCAAAGTTTTAGAAAAAGGCAAAGCTTTAGCATAAGCACAAAGGCATCTTTCCATTTTAAAGAAAACTTCTCAGAAGTAAGTAATTTAGCCCGTGTTAGTGCTGACAATATTAATGTTTTATAATGTAAATATTTGTAATACTTTGGCATAGTAGAAACTTCATCTTTTGGAGAAGCTAGGATTTTTCTGCACATTTGCAGTAAAATCTATTAAAAATTACTAATCCAGAACCTTGTCACCTTTAGTTGCAAGATCATGGTTTTGTCTATAGCTATCTTCAGCCACTCTCAAGATAACATTTTTCTAAACCGATACCCTTGCTTTGTGGGGGCCGGGGAGCAGGAAGCAAAGGCAAAAAAAAAAACCAGCCCCACACCAAAAAAAACCAACAAAACCAATCCCCCTTCCTGATTTCCCTCAGAATGCAATTCTAATATATCCGAGTGCTCCTTTTCTCCTGCTTCTCAGCCAAAGTTTTTCTTGGGAACTTCACCTCATTACAAAGTCTTCATCATCTAAATAATGTTCAGCATTAACAAAGAGCCCTGTCATAAAGCTTTTGATAGATGTTTTGCAGCCAACACATTACGGTCAAGATTTATGGGAACGATTTGGAAAAGTAAAAAATAGGAGTGACTATCATTTAGCAGAGAAATTACAAATGCAAATTCAAAGGAAGACAGTATCCTTTTCTTCATGGAGACAAATTTTTAAACTAGTTTCTGGAAAGGGGAACCGTATAATAAACTTTTAATTCAATAGTAACACTAAAGTAAGGAAGGAAAATTACAATAGGCCAGGTACCATGTCAGCCCTGATATACTACTACACTTCTTTATGAGCACATTACAATTCAGAGAGCTAATAATAAAAAGAAGTGATGCTGAGATGATGAATTGATGCTATGCAATTAGACCTATTAGAATTCACAAGAGTCGACAGGCAATAATCAAACCACTTTCATGCTGCCCATTGCAATTATCTTTGCACTTAAGAATCAACAAAGCACATAATGACTTGCTCTCGATTAAGGAATTCATGAGAAATGGAATTTTAATTAGTGTGTAGAAAATTTGGGCCATTTATTACTTTACAGGACAACAGATTGTGAAAACTAGTTGAGTAGTTTTAAGTGTTCAACAGTGGTTCAGGTCCAAGAACACCCCACTGATGCTTCCAACAAGAGATGCCTAACAACATCCCTTGAAATGGGATTGCCAAAAGAAGCGCCTGTTCACTCCTGCTAAATTCTGAAAAAACCACAAACAAAACTGTTGGACCCTGAGACTAAATGGAAACCATCACTGATGTTTTTAATTACCTGCTGATGAACAAGTCAGGTAGAATTACATTTATTCATGGTACAAACCATAGATACCAGGTGGTCTACTTCTACATTCTCATCACAACATGAGTAGGACAATAAGACACTGAAAATGCATCATCAGTTGAAATAAACAGTGTCTGAATAATAACTTGAATGCTGATTTAAGTTTTCTTTTAAAAGCCCTTGAATAGGAAGATTACTTAGTTTCAGACAAAATTACTTCTCATGATTTGCTGATCTTAGTACAGAACAATTTACTAATAATTTGAACCAAAGCAGCAGTTAAATTCTGGAAGTGGAGATCCTTGATAATACGAAATAGAGGTTCACGGGGAAGTCAAACAATTATGCTGAACTCAAATGCTATGAAACGCGCTTCTTAAAAAACTGCAAACAGAAATCCATACTTCAAGTGTGAATCCTGGCAATATAGAGATAAATATAATGTTATCTGCTCAAGGAAATGAATGGTCCAGTACGATACCAAACAGTATATCACTTTGTTAAAAATGTGATATTTATTTTTAAAAAATACTATTAGAGGTCCAAAATAGTTAAAAATCAGTAAATACTGGGGCATTTGGGTTATTCACAATCAGACAGCAATTTGGATTACTGTGTGATTATCATCTAAAAAAGCGTGCCCCATGCTTTGAGCCTTTCGACTCTCCTATTTGGCTTTGGATAAGCAATTGAGTACTTAAAAAATTTTAAGTGCTTAAAATCTGTCAGAATTATGTTCCTCTTTTTTTTTTTTCCATCATCTGGGAACTATTTCAACATTTCTGGTCCTTGGTTCTGCGGGGGAGCCCTGTCTTTCTAATAGCCCCATTAAAATAACATTCGCAACAACCTGAATGGCTTCTTCTAAGTGATGGCACTTCAAAAAAAAAAAGGGAAAAAATAAGTCAGAGAAATTCACACTCATGTGCTCTTGTGTCGCGAGGGCTCTGGGAAACAGGGGGGAAGGCAGCAGGCGCTCCTGCCCTAGGGCCATCCCTCCCACAAAGTTAACATTTACACACTGCTGCGGAGCCACCACCTTCATCCCACACAGCATTTTCAGGGAAAGGGCTCTTGTGGATGCATCTTTCTGACCCCAGCATCTCCAGCGCTGCCAGATTTGCCCCTCGGGAGCAAGGAGAGCTCATCACAGGTTAAAGCAGCTCAACACGCCGCTGTCACTTGTGATCAGATGAGGACTGGCGACCGGCTGGCTCAGACTCAAGGATACAGAAAGCTGGCACCAAACCCTCCGTGCCTCACTTCCCACCTTCTGGTCTCATGTCAAGCTCAGCATGTTTAAACCAGCGCATCTCAGCCAGGGTATTAAATGCGCTGCTGAGAACTTCCCTTTCTTCCTACCCAGCACTCATTCCTGCTGTTGCAAGAGGAAGAGGTGGGGAAGTGGCACAGCCCATTTACTTTGCTGCAGTTGTAAGCATGAGTGGTTTCTGGGAAAATAACAGAATTTGACTGGCCTAGGTGTTGCAAGAAAGATGCTTTTGGAAAGAACTTGAGAGCGGTGAATCCCCTTGGAGTCCCCCAGTGCACACAGGGTGAATAGTTCAGACATAAGAGAACTTTTTGTTCAGGAAGCAAGCAACAGTATCATTGCTTGAAAAAAATAACACAATTAATTCAAAATATGCTTACAAGGAAAAGAACACAGTTACTCCAAAAAGGGCTCCTAGATTAACATCAAAATCTGTTAAACAATGTCATAAAAAGCACTGCGCTGTTGAGGATTGTTACAAGTGAACCTGAACTAAGCGATTCTCTGTACTGCGAATTTACAAGATCATGGCTCAGTACCTCATTAAAATTAGGGTTCCATTAATTAAAGCCTTCTTTCAAGTGATAGATGACTACTGTGGATATAAGCTGTGCATACTGTTGAAACTTCACATTAGGAATAGATAACGCTCATAAAGTGTGCATCTTTGGATGGAAATTAATTTGAAGGACTGCTGCTATGGAAGCAATGTTTCTTTACCCTGCAGTACAGAAAGGAGGGGGCAGGTAGGCGGTTCTGTAAAATTCACAAAAGGCTTATCGTCACCCAACTTCCTCTGAAAGTCTCTGAACTAACAATATCCTTTTCACAGGTTTCCAATCTCACTAAAAGCCACAGAGAAGTTTATAGGGAGAGTCAATAGCCTTAGGAGTGAACCTTTTTGCACCATTGCCCAAATCCTTTCATTTGAGAATTTAGAAACTACATATCTCATTAAAAAGCACAATGATAACGAAGAAAAATGGATAGAAGTGTACTTAATATACTTATGAAGACAGAGTGCAATTTATTTTATCCTGAAAACTTCTCACCTAAACCCTCCTCCATTTCTAGGAAAACAGCACTACATTTTTATGCTGAAACGGACTTCTGAGAGAGGAGGGATATCTCCTTCAGAGAATGAAAGCCAACACCCCTTAAAAAAAGCACAAAGTCTTAGGATTTTTAGAGATTCAGAGATGATATGCAAAGTCCACTGACTGAAGAAAGTAACTGAGGCACGTCTAAGGTCATGTAAAGGGGATGCATCAGCTGTGCTATATGATGAGAAAACAGGTAGTACCAAAAAACTTATTTAACCAATAAGTAATAAAATTGCCAAATATAAAACTTTTCCTTAAAGGACACTTTTTTTCATTTTTGGTAACTTGTTAAAGACAGTGTTTGAGAAGAGCAGCCAGCGTCTTTCAGACATCAGCTCTGGGGAGCTAATTCCCTGCTATTGCTCAGGGCCGCACAGAAAGACACTCTCAGCAATTCCGCTCAGCTATACGAGCCTTTTCAAAGGGATGATTCTTTCAAGAAAGCAGAGAGGCAACTGGGCCTTGTTGACCAGAAACCAGGACAGCAAAACTCTGGAGAGTTTGCATTGATTGGCTTTTTATTTTTGCATTTTATTGCAAGGAAACTAGATGAATGAAATGCAGACAGACATGTTTTAAACACGCAATAAATTCATTTAAACACAAAATTTCTACCTTGTATTCATATCTCTTCTGTATAATTGTGCCTCTCCCTTTTTCACTCTGCCCCTACCCCTCTTCACTAACATGCTTATGTTATGATAATGATTTTCTGAAATACAGAATTAAATCAAACCATATTTTAATAGAAATAAATGGAGCAGAAGATAAGTAAATCAATAGAGTAGCATTTTTACAACTTTCCCAGAAATAAAACAATTAGCACATTAGCAGTAAATGTAATAATAAAATTAGCCAATTAGGATATTTAAGTGATTACCACATCGAATCAAAAGATTAGCTGAAATAAATATGGATAAGCTCTGCTGAGATAAAAAAGTCTGCGCTGTCCTCTTTGGTGTCAAATGGAGAGTCTTTATGCACCACAGTAGATTTATTGCCATACACGCAACCTAATCCGATCTGTTACTCTTGCTGCACTAGTATTTGAAGAAGATACCTTGAAAGCAAATGAGATTTTACTTCTGCCCATGTTAATTGTTGCTGTAATACTATTTGCAGCATCCTTTGACACAAATATTTACTACAAAGTTATAATCAGTTTTTTACGAATGCTACTAACTCTAAAAAAAAATCTAAAAGGTTTAAATATTAATAGCACTTCAATGCTTCTCTCCCAGATGGCACCACAGCTGACTGCCGTTCCCTCCTGTAATACAGTGCTGTTTATCCTCTGAATGTCCCCAATATAAAACCGTTTTAATCTTTTGTTGCTGTTGTAAAACTTGATCTACTGTGGGACAACATAATTAAGTGTCAACTTTTGGATATACGGTACAAAAAGTAGATAGAATAATCCAGCCTATACGTCACAAATAATTCAGTTTACAGCTCAGTGATAATGGGCTTCCAGATTATTAGCTGAAAGACGCAGTATTTTACTCCTCACAGCACTGGACTAAGGTGTATTGCGGTTGCACTCAGTGCATTTTTGGCGCGTTTTTTGCTGCTCCCTTTTCTCGTCCATTTGCCCATTAAAAGCTTTACGATACTCATGCTGTATGACTGCACTGTTTAGCCAACTGGAAAGAAACAGCACTTTGATTTCAAGTGTCTGATCATCTGTTAGTTCTTGTAAAAGTTATGGAGCAGTTATGAAATCTAATAGAGGGTGTGTAAGGAGATTAGCAAAGGAATGGGATTTTGCATCATTATCTTAAGGAAGATGAATGAAGGAGAACGAGCCATTAAAGCAATTGTTCTTGTCTGGGGTACGTATCTGGATGTCTACCTATGCGCCTCTGCAAACATGCACACAGAGGACTGAGTGCCATCAACAAGCTGTTATCCGCCGACATCTGTCCTTGCTATCCTTATAATAAAGAGTGGGAAAAAATGACATACTGTGTTAGGAAATAGTTGAGAATATCCACCACACATCTATTACTAGATGGTTTTAAACATATGCAACTATAGCAAAGGTATATGTAAGTGAGAGAACCAGGGGAGGGGAAGGTTAAGGAGAAGTAGAAAAACTGAAACAGAACATGAACACAGAACACCACATTTGTGGAACTATTTGTTGACTTGAGGTAAGCTATTACATACTTTAATCAAATAATTCAGAAACTAGGCAGCATGCTGAAAAAGTGTGTGGCCATCAGAATAGTCATTACCTATCTGAGCAAGTGAGAAGTGACCGTAAAAGAAAAGAAGAAACTCACTCTTCTGTAGCCACAATTAATTCTGTGGGCCCAGATCTTTCAAAGCTGATTACATGCAGGGGAGGTTTGCCCCACTGGGTCCTGTGCCGGTGTACTCAGTAATACCAGCTGAGCAAACAACACAGCCTTCAATGTGCCAAAAGGCATCAAATATAAACCCAAGATCCACATGCTCTCTCAAATATGGGATGTCAAAGACAGACAAGTCTTTGACAAATACAGCAGCTGCCACTCTGCCTAGCTCCTCTGAAGGACTCGCCCAAACCACCCCGTTTCCATCATTACAGCTCTGCCACAATCGTCTGGTGACCTGCGAGAGGAACCGCACGTGCACGGCGGCGTTTTTTCCTCCCCTTTTAACTGCAAAGATGAATCTCTGCTCCTGAGGGCTGAACAGTGCCATGTGAAGTAACGCAGCGAGACTGCATCCATGATGCACTGCCATGTAATAAGTTATGCGAAGGACAGAAGGGTTTGCTTCATTGCCATATAACCTCTATCTACAACAGTTAACCTAATGTGTTTACTTTATTACCCACAATATGCATCTGTCGAAAGATGCTGCAGTGTGTTATTTAAACACAAACCATTACGAATATTTTTATACAGCTGCTATTCCCCCCAGCACATATTATTTCCATTTTAGCACAGTAGTTTTCTCAATGAAGGCTCCTTGGCGTGGGTCCACGTGGGAACATCAACTGATAAAACTTTAAATCAACCTCCTTGTTAGTGGAAGCACACAATACTATTATCCAGCAACTTGATATTCCTGCTAAAGAGCAGGAGGTCAATTCTCTTTGCTGAGTTAATACCTCCACAGAATAATTCCCTGGCTGGCGCATCTAGAGCAAACCGCCTCCCTGCATGGCGCAGCCCGGGCCACCGGGACTCAGCAGCGACCCTGGGCACAGCCGACACTCTGGCAGCCGCCACTGTATTCAGATCTGGGCCCGACGCTCTGCTGCGCTTCACTAGCTCTTCACCTATATTAGCCCAAAAAGCTGACATTGTTCAGTATTGAACTGGCTTCTAAACCTAACATCGAATTCCATTTTGACATCTGCTTCATGCAATTTAAAAAATAAAATAAACCACACCCCACACCTTTGTGGGCTACATATTAATATAAACAAGCTTCTAGAGAGAAGCATTTTTGCACCAGCTTCTGAGCAGTTGAACAGTAGCAAAATAAGATTAAACCATTTAAAAGCATCAAGTAATTTAATACCCACTCTTGAACCATTGTCTTTCAAATAGTTAACAAGCCTTACATCAAAAAGAGTAAATCAGAGAAGATTGACATGATGAACAAAACTAGACTAGCAGCCCTGACAGAAAGTGAACCGCTGTTATTTTACCCAGTGACGAAGAATACAGGTTTCCCCTTCTCAGGCACTACCTAGTATTACAGCATTCCCACTGCTTACCAAGAATCAGACTCTCAATTTTCAAGTGAATGAACTGAGAACTTGATACCCACCATCTGACTTTTTAGACTACATATACTGAGATTGTTTATAAACTCTTTTTAAAGCCCTTGTACATTTACATTCACTTCAAAACAATATTGTAAAATACTATTATTATAAATAATTACATGGCAATTTTATCATGAGATACAGTTAGAAGAATGACATTCAAAGATAAAACATTTTGAGCACATGGAAAAGAATAATACCATTGTAGAGATGACGACATGGTTACAGAGTTGAGAAATACTTCATTATAGCATTCAGACATCAGGGACTGACCATGTAACACATGAAAGGTTGCCAGTATGGTAAACATATAAAGCATTTAAAAATACCATCATATAAAACATTTATATGCCCAAAGCCAAGAGAAAACAAGAGTTTTCCCCTTATTTTTAGGGAATATTTGCAACTTCAGCACTTGCAAAAGAACTGAGGTATTTTGCTGCATCACAGAGTGAATGACCAGCGACAGAAGATGTTTTGCTTTATTACCATGCCCATGTCCCAGCTGGGACCATGGGAAGCACCGGAGTCTCAGCTCAGTTCTGTACCAATTACTCCTTGGCTTTCTGGCAGCATTTTTGCCTGATGTCATTAGCTCTGAGGAGCCTCTGCTTGACTTCACATGTTCACATGTTGTGAACGTGTGCCACTTGGAAAACCAAGCTGGATTCGTCCCTCTCCAACTTCAGTTAGGCATTTGCAAAAACATCTGGTATTGGGAAGGAGCTAAACATCTGGTGACTTTCAGTAGAAAAAGGTATTGACTTTTTCAGTAGAAAAAGACATCTTCAAACACATGCTATCATGTCTTTGAAGATATCCCTCCATTCATTTCCCAGCCTCCCCCCCAATCGTTTGGCCTTTCCTTTGAAAGAACCTGACCAGTATTTTGGGAAAAAAAACAAAATTTCCTACTACAAAAACAATCCAAAAAGATAGTTCTTCACTGCAAGATTTCTTAGAGTGGTAGTTATTGACCTGTTTTATATTATATTACTTTGGCGAACCACTGTGCACCAGCAGCATCGATTTTGGCAGAACCATTTAAAAAACATCCACACACACCCCCATTCAGCCACATCCATAGACTGCAGAATTTTTCAAGCTGGTACCAGAGAATATATCCGCCTACTGTCAGGAGTAGATTTTTAATTTTCATTTCCAAACTCAAAGCACAGCAATGAAAGGCAAATTTAGAGGACCAGCTGCCTTGGTGCAAATGCAGAGCTGCTTGTTCTGTCCACATTGGAGGAAGTTTTGTGGACATTTCCAGAACAGATGGATTGAAGCTAAGACAATTTATTTTGTGAATAAGCAGAACAAAAAATGACTACAGCAAGTCCCTGACAGCACTGCCATGAGTTACACACAAGGCTCTCTGGCTGGCTCACAATTACAGATTACTCGCGTCTTGCACTATGCTTCTGCTCAGTACAGAGCCCTGCTCAATGCCAAAATTATTGGGAAGAGATAGACAACAGATGTTTAAGATCCCCAAAACCCTGTCATTTGAGCTAGTGGGATGATCATGATGTTTGATAACAATGCTGGTTTACTCTGAAAGATCCCAACATGCAGAGAAGAGAGCTGTTCTGTCCTTCAAAATGGCAAAAGCCTTTCTGAAAAAGTTTGCCTGTTACTCTCTGTCCCGAAGCACAAGGTAAACTGAAATCCCAAGGAGAGTTTGCAAATACAACCATAACGATGCACTCGGAGAGAAAAACGTCAAGAGTCGCTAAAATCCAAAGAGATCCGCTCCAATTCAGACATCACGTAAAAGACTGTGTCCTTCTAAATTCAATGCATGATGGCATTCTGGCAGTGGTGTAGATGTAGTCGAAATTCCAGTAAGTCCCAACACAATTAAAAACCAAACAACATCGCTATATTTATGAGCTCCGCATCTAAAATCCTGACCCCATCCTGGGCTTCTCTTACAAGCTCCACACTACCTGACAGCAGGCTGGTAAACATCACACTATGAACAATCTAGATCCAAAATCAGGATTTAACGATCAAAGAAAAATGCGTCTAACCAAATTTATAGTCAACGTAAATTGCTGTGCTATCGTATTCTGCAATAATTTAATTTTTATTTTTAAATGGAATACTTAAGTGTTGCATGGGACTGTTGCCTGCAACTGTGTCTTACTTGCAGATTTCATGAATTCATGTGTATTATCAGCAAAAAGTAAAATTTGCAGGCATAAAGTCAATACAATAGATGAATAAAATGTTTTCAATAGAAAAGAATGTGAATGACAATTACAATGCTTAAGGCAAACTATGGTTAATGTTTCTGAATACCTAGACATGTTTATTCTCTTTTTCTCACCAGCTAGTATCCCCACAGCTTTTTTCTTTTTGAGAGCCAATCCTACGTATTTTGAATAAAGATGGATTTTATTTCAAGTACAAGGGGCCAAAATGCAGCCTTGTTATAAGCTGGGGGGAAAAAAAGTAGTAAGTTTTGTTTGTTTGTTTTTAATAGGTGAACAAAAGCCGTCAAGAAGTAAGCATGCCAGGACTGGAATGCTAAACTATTTTCGATACGAAGTCTTTTTTTTTTATTAAGTTTTGTTTCTCTAACAAGAAGAATAGAATGTTTACCACTCTCAATTTGCTTAGTGCAAACAAAGTAGCAAAGTAATTTATAGAAAATATAATGTGCAAAAAAAATTGTAGAGAGTCTGGTGACCGCTGAAAGCTGAACTACGGTCCCTTAAGATATAAATCATGCTGTTCTGTGTTCTCCATTCAAAGGGAGATTGAAATACATTGTTTCCCACTAACAAATACTTTGGTCGGCCTTTATATTACCTCTGGTTATGCCAAACGAACCAGATTCTATCATGTATTCATTATCTCTTACATTACGTAGCCAAATGCAGACCAGAGAATTGAAATACTAAGTTCAATTGCTATGTACCTTAAAACAGAAACTTAATTGCATTTACAGTAAATTCAGCTGCACTAATTTGATAACACATGAACCAAAGAAGTTAATTATGTCTTTAAATTGAAAATAAAACCAAAATTTCAAAGCTTGCTCAAAATAAGTGCTTTTTAGTGAACAAAACTTGAGTTTGCCTTGCATATGTCCAGGCACAATAAGACACGAGAGGTTTTGCAAATGTATGTATTGCACGGAATGACAGATGTTCTTCCTCAATCCAAACTGCATTTGGAGTTAAAATAAGGGTGCAAAAAAAAGAAAAAAATCAGAATAGGGATTGTTGCAGAACATAATCCTCATGAATTTTATCAACGTATAATTTCAAAAAGGAACTTCCCTTTCTAGCAGACCCTACAGTAAACTCATAATAAGGAATCTGCAATTTCTGTGGCAATGGAGGATTAGTGTCTCAGTGCAGAATCAGAAACTGAGGGGCAGAGCAGGGGGAAGTCACACGCCAGCAGACATCAGTAGGCAAGAGGGGTCAGTCATTTAAAAGAATCATCAATGAAATAAACTGGAAGCCCCTGTCTCCCTAAAGTTTAGGTTTTGAGGAGTCCCAACAACTACTTGCCAAATGACACCTGATGAAAGCAGGGATAGTGCAAAGCAGAGTATGAGGCTCAAAGGGTCCAGAGAAATTCAGACTGGTGTTCAGACAGTTGGAGGGGAAATGAGGAACCAGCAAGCTACACTCTGTCAACCTACCCTGCTCCACCATGTTATTTCTTGAATTTGTTCTACCTGTCTGCTCAGATTATCTAATGTGAGCCTCAAACCACAATTACACTGCTGGCCAAGTCATTGGATAAATTACTTTTGATGGAATTAGGAAATTTGTGCTGTAATTGGGTGTTCCTCAGTGATCAACACAGGGCTTTGCCTGATCGCCATGCTGAGCCGGAAAGGAGATTTCAGGCCTAGTGGGTTTTCTGTGACAAAAAGAGAAGATTTCTGCAGCTCCTTGAAGCTGGAAGCAAAACTCCTTCCCTTCCTCACACCACTAACTAAGCTTACAACACTTCCTAGAAAATAGACCTAGCGCTGCCTACAAATGTTGGAGTTATTTGCCAAAGGCTTCACTTGAGAAAAACGTGATAATTGCAGAGTAACGCTGGGTCCAATGTAAGACTACATACCCGCAGAGACCACAGAAGGTAAAGGTGTTCCCCAGCCCAGGGGTACCCAGGAGCCAGAAGCAGACAGGAGAACAAGACCCCAGCCATTGCAGGTATTCACATCCTGCCACTGCTCTCCCTGCTACAGGAACCGAGTCCATCCATGAAATTCACACCAGTATATATTTTCTGAGGCACTTACAGCACAGATTTCAGGGAAATATGCTTCCCCAGAAAGCGTCTGAGCTCACACAGGCCAGAGGGGAGTTGGGGCCAAGTTTTTCCCATAGAAGAACAGTAATAACATTGGAAGACTCAAATAAAAAGTTAGTGTTATATAAAGTGTGCAGATCTATACTACCCATCAGCATGCACACAGCAGATACGCTTTTTCTTTCCAATTAGTCTGGTATTGCGGGGAGAGGTGGGGTGGGGTGGCGAAAACCCCACAGTTTCAAGTGCACAGAGCCTGCAAGTGGACTCTTGAGTTTTTCGGGTGATTTGTAGCTGCTCTCCTGAAGGAACAGAAACTAATGAGAAAAAAAGCCCCTCTAAATCTGTCTTTGCTTGCAAATTCTTTCCTATAATCCCTGCCTTTGTTCCCTCCTGGTAGGCTGTTCACCAAATTTACATTTCAGAGTCTTCCCAAACATTCCTTTCCTGCTGCTACTGACACAACATATAATCAACCTACCTGAGACTTGGACTTATAAATAAACAAAAGGATTGCCAGCTTTTTCGTGTGCCTTTGAAAAAACCTAAGTGAAATATTGAGAACATTCAAATATTTAACAATACATTCAGCACACAGAAAGAAACCTGGAAATTTACTTTTTCAACAGGGAGTGTCACCCGGTTAAAGTGAATAGGGTGGTGAAGAGCTACAGGTGGATTTTAGTATCTTAAATTATATTTACAGAGTAAAGAGGAAGCAGTAAGGGGTGACAAAAATGTTAACTACCATATAAGTATTAAACAGTAAAGGGAATCACCAGATGTGCCCTGAGCAGACACAGGGAGATCAGTTTAAGAAGTGAGGAGACCCAAAGGTGAACATAAAACTCAACTATTTATATTCTTGCATCAGTTCTGAAATTCCAGGTTTGTTATAGGGGAAAAGTCATTTAATACAATATAAGAAACTTGGATATGCATGGAGGACAAAAGGAAGTGAGATGTTTTGATATTAAAGCATTACAGCTGCCATCATTTGAGCTAAATATTGCCATTAATTTCCATTACCTTATCTGACAAATTAAAGAGCTCAGATCAACATAGTCCATAAGAAAGCTATAAATCAGTTAATGAACAGACTTATTTTCATGCATATAAATACACAAAGAAAAATTAACCCATCTAGTTGGATCCCAGCTAAAAAGGGGCAAAGAATAAGGAGCCCAGCACAGTGAAGACTGTACAGGGACAGGTCACTGAACAAATCTATCCCCCAAGCCCTGCAGGGGCTGTCTGAAAACACACAGACCAGAAAAGATTTCCTCAAAATAGGGACACTCAGCAAGCAGCTTGCATCCTTTTGTCTCCCCGGCACTTCAACATCAGTCTTTAAAAACAGGAGAGGAGGTGGTGGTGGTGGGGGGGTGGCTGGAAATCACATTTCCCTGCATAGTAATGGCATTGCAGAGCTGCATTTGAAATTCTTCCTGAGATACCTTTAAGATTGAGGGGGCTGGAAGAGGTCACAGAGATAAACTCTGTATAACCATTTCAATCACAAAGCTGAGAGAAAGCGGTAGATGAATTTCAAAACCTGACCCTTGCCAAAAAAGAAGTTTTCCTCTCTCTACAACTGCATTAATTTTCTAAATTCACTATTTAGGACTTTGACCCTCCTTTCCTGGCAGTCAGGGACCAGCTAGGGCCGAGGGAAGAATTTTCCAGACACGTGGCCCAGCAAAAGTTATGGACATGGTATAAGTTACTTCACCTTCTGGGACATACAAATCAATTACGCTGACAGCATCTTATTCAGCATCTAAGTGTCTCTGTATGAGAGCCATTAACAACAAAAAGTTACTGATTAAAAGAATCTTTCTATAAAAGATATAGTTATCTTCTGGAAATTAGTTATTTATAGGAACTATTAATTTTAACAAGGTAGAAAAATCAGACTTTCAAGGAAAGCTCTTGTTATGTTAAACACTGAGGGAAATGTTGAACATACACTAGAGGTTCCCTTCTTTTTGTTGAGGAGCAGGGGAAGCAATCACTAAGGAATAAACATAAGGTCTATTTGCCAGGATGAATATTTAGATTCAGTAAGAGCACTAAGGACTGCAGGGGTTGTGCCACAGCCCCACATTAAACCTATTAAATCTTCATAACAACTGGCATTAGCAGAAGCATTTGATTAACAGCCTAATGAATACACTGGTACTCTCTGGTACCCTGGTTTTAATCATCAAAAGGTAATTCTTATCCCAATTCCCAAACTTGGGGATACATCTATGTTTGAATATTAATGCTGGTGATCACAGCAATATCAAAGTCATACAGCACCATAAGCTTACAGGAAAAACAGGATAATGAGATTTATGTCAGTGTTTCTCACAACAGTTTCAATTAAAAGTATGCAATAGTGATACCATCAAACTAAAAATTGGTTCTGCATGACTAAAATGAGGGCCTACTGCACTGACTGTATTTATACTCAATTATTGAGCAGTGACCCTTGACTTTCCAAGGAGGCAGGCAGCCAAAAAGTTGCATTAAAACATAGCTTGAAATTCAGCCAGTTTCCAGAATTCTCCTGAAAGGGGATGAACTCAGTGTTGTGCAGAATTAGATTAATTTGATGACGTTCTTTTCACCCATATTCAGTAATTGCGGCCTTTTTTTCTACTGGAAGATAATTTTCTGAGTTGCCAGCACTAGTAACATACTGCCTTGCGTGTAATAAGTAGAAAACACACAACTAATTTTCATCTCAAGTCACCCCATCCCACCCACCCCGTTTCTTGACAACATTTTGCCTCCTTCTCCCTCCCCAGGCTCAAGGGATTTTCTGGCAGGCTCTCAAGTTTACTTTTCATTGAGCAGGTTACTCCTGGGTGTAAATAAGCTACACATGCAGAATCCATTTTTATCACTACTAAAGAGTAATTCAGGAATTAACATCCAGGTTCCCCGTGCAGCCAGAGTCCAACAAAGATTTAACACACAAAGCACACACTTTATTATTGTCATCCTGACAATTCATACCTGAACCACGGTTTTAACTGAGGCATAATTAATGTGAACTGTAGCCTAGGTTTATAATTTAGCTGTTACAATATAAATAAAATTAGCACCCACCACTAAATATATCTTTGATTAAGGAAACGCACACAGGTTACATATCCCTGTCTAAGCGTATCACACATTTAACCACTGTTAAATTGACAAAGCCTAAAAAGAAACTTGGTTGCTTTTTCCAAAGCCTCCCATAGTACTGAACAGTTTCACCTTCAAACGTTTCAGATTCTTGTTACTGCCAGAAATACAGTATTTGTAGCAGTAGCAAATATATTTAATATTTCAAGATTACAAACACCAAAACCCTACACTAAAAAAATGGCTACAAAGCACTGCAAATCAATGTAAATGTACTGATTCTATTATTATTAAAGACAAGATGAGTTTAAATAGCATCTAAGTTAAATGCTTTTATGTCATATTCATATGACATATAATTCTCACACTGAACATGGGGATTGGAGAAGTGCATTTCATTAGAAATTGCCAACTGAAATCAGTGGGAGCATTGGAAAAAACCTATGTTTCTAATATTATAAGATTTTTTTTATTTTTTTAAACTCCTCATTTTTCTTTAAAAGGAGCAGCCAAGTACACATATTTGGAAAATTGTCATTAAAATAGCTTGGCATATAAAAAGCTAGTAAACATACAAATAAATACTTAGATGTAATTTTAAAACACGCTTCAGTGACTACATTTATAAATATGCTTAGGACATTAACAAAAATGTAATAAAGTATTTAGTCCAGAACCAGGCAAGTCTATCTCATCCAAAAACATATCATGAGGTTAACAAAAAGGATATATATGCAAATATATATGTGTATATATATGCTTGGGCACTTGCCTCAACGTGTATGTGTTCATTCTTCATCACACACAGACACAGATTTATTATGAAGATACACAAAACTTTCCTTCCTAAAAGCCTTGTTGCATATGACTGAGCAAACATAATGCAAGAAATTCACACTAAATGTTTCCCATTAAAGTTCTGCAGAAACAGTAATAAAACATTAGGCTGCCAAAATTCCTGAGCAGTGACTTCAGCCGCCCAGGGCCCTGGAAGGATTTAACCATTGCAGGTAAAACCTGCACCGGGCTTTGCAGGGAGGTGACACTGTTACACCTGAGGCGACTGATCTCAAGTAAGTCCTTCCTTTGATGCAAGCCTGTGTTTAGGGCCATAAATCTGCAGTTTCAACAGGATAAATAACCTAAGAGCTTTGTAACGGGGAGTGCTCAGCATGGTTGGGGGCCACCTGTCAAACTGGGACCACAGAGAATCCTGGGATGCCACATCCAAAAAAACCAAAACCCACCCCACCTGGATATATCTTCTCCTTCTCTGTGATTCTCACATGGACATGCGTTTGTTCAGCCTGGAGAAGAGAAGACTGAGGGGGGATCCCATCAATACTTATAAGTATCTGAAGGGTGGGTGTCAGGAGGATGGGACTGGACTCTTCTCAGTGGTGCTCAATGACAGGACAAGGGGCACCGGGCACAAGTTGGAACACGGGAGGTTCCACTTAAATATGAGGAGAAACTCTTTTGCTGTGTGGGTGCCAGAGCAGTGGCACAGGCTGCCCAGAGAGGCTGTGGAGTCTCCTTCCCTGGAGCCATTCACACCCCGCCTGGACGCGGTCCTGTGCCCCTGCTCTGGGGGTGCTGCTCACGCAGGGGGGCTGGACAAGGTGATCTCCAGAGGTCCCTCCCAACCCCTACCGTTCTGTGATTCTGTGACATGGGCAGCTGCTGCATTTTGCACGGGACTTTGGGCATGGTCTGAACATGCCTGCTAGGCTGGGCCCCAGAGGCGACCACGGTACAGACATGCCTGATTTGTGCCTCTGCAGTGGGCTTAGCTGTAGGAGAGATCCTGAGTTACTGAGAACTGCTAGATGGGGGCTGCCTCCCAACAATATACAAACAAGTATGCAACTTTATGCATCACCTGCCCAGCAAAAAAATGTATTTGTTTACAGAAACTACCTCACATTAGTTATTTCAATGTTTGTGAAATCCTGATATTCTGAGCTCCTTTGAACTATGTCTAGAGCTGCAAGAATACCTAAGGCTTTACAACTAAGGTTTATGGGGTCTTTCTCAAACGAATGTGCAAATTATCCAAACTTGAATTATCACCACACTGGCAGTTTATTGCTTTGAGTCACTCCAATACTGTATTTGGCCTGACATCAGAAGAGAGCATGACTACAGCTGCTTTCTTCTCATTTAACTTGCATAGTTAAGGATTCAACAGAGTGGCAGCCTGCTTGGTTTTGCAATATATTGCAAGGGTTAGAAACACCTTTCTTCCTCTCGCCCAAATCAGAGAAAATTCTTGCTGAAAGAAGGTCAGCAAACCTTGCACCCATAGCCCCTAAAGGTCACGGGTCTGTTCCCTTTGCCACATGGAAGAGCAGTTTTGGTAGAGCCTGTGGTAGGCACCTGGCACTTTGGCAAAGCAAGTCCAGCTATGAGGCTCACAAGCGGATGGGTTAAGTCTACTCGAGCATCTGTTGGCAGAAGCAACCCTCACCCAGTCACAGCTTTAAAATGGAAACACCCACTTAAATGATGCTACTGGCAGTGTTATAATATTTTTTCATACATTTCAAAACAGATCCATTTATCCCATTACTACTGATCCAGCTTTTTTTTTCCAATGTACGTCAGCAAAAATAAATCTTTTCCTGTAAACGTGGTACACAGGCAATATTAGAACAATAACGACTGCATTACTGATAATGAATACAAGTCTTATTAATTTTTCTAATTGTGCATTATCTTATTCAAAGAAATACAGAGGTATCTCAGGAGCAGACATAGCTATCCCTGTTAACCTTGCACCTTACTGTTGTCTGGTTTATATCCTCTTCCCCATCTGCTTTTTGTTGCTGTGAAATAAAGCAGATGTCTCCCACAGTTTTAAGTCTTCTTAGCCAAAATACAGAAGCCAATCCAGTCTAGTCCTTTCTCCCTCCCTCTCTACCCCAAATCCCCAATGATAATAGTTGCAGATGAAGCCCATACATATAAAATGCCAGATGCTAGCCCAAATTACTTGTGGTTACCTGACTGCAATCAAGTCTGTTCGCATATATTCTTCTTCTTTGACATGAAGCCATCTATGCCCCCTTCCCCTGGGCACTCTTTATTTGAAAAATTTATTCTAATACTTGTCTGTGGAAGGGGGATGGCAAGGAGAAGACTGCAGACCTCTTTGGAGGCTTCCAGTGCAAGCTTTGAAGATATTATTTTTGATCTTCTGTTATTGTTATATCTTGTTACACTTGTCACATCTTATTCAATAAGGTCAGATTGTGTACAACTAGGAGGCAAAGCAACGTGTGGCTAAATAATGCAGCTGCTCTCTTAAAAAGCTAGGATTTGGCCAAATTTGCCTCTGACTGGACACTGAGACCACAACAGAGTTTTCCTATGATGACATCTGTGACTCCTCTCTGACTACCACAGGACAAATCTTGGATGCAAAAGTTTTGTCCAAAATCATCGCACTCTTGAGGATTATGTCTTTCCTCGCACATGCAGTTCCTAAATTGTTTTGTAAAGTTTGTAAATGGTTTCAGACATGATTAAAACATAGAAAAAAGCATACCAAACCATTCAAAAGGCTAAATCTAAAATTTGAGTTAGAAATTGCCTGTGCAAAATCAAAACTCGTATAATACTTCAGAGACAAATTAAGGAACCAAAAATATTGCAAGTGCTGCACATTTTACCACGCATGTCAGCTAAAACTGCTCTCCGATTTGCCCCGAGTGTCGTGTAAATTACCATGTAACATCCTTTTGACCACTGATATATTGTAATTTCATCAAACAAGCATAAAAATCAAATAGCCTCCAGACTTTCTCAGTATTAATGAAGAAGAATTTGTTTCCAGGCACATACAGTATTAACTTATTAGTATTAACAGTGCAACATACAAGTGACAGTTGATTCTAAGAAAAGCTTACATCTCTAAAAACCCTCGATTTTCTTTAAAGCTTTAAAGAAAGCCCCAGTGCTCTGTGGCAACATTGATAAGGAAAGTGCTTTGCCTGTGGAGCTAAGCCCTCCATGGGCAGCAGTTAGCAGCGACTGACAGACCCGAAATGCTGAGGACCCCAAGACAGGCTTTTCTTTTTCCTTTCAGCCTGTCTTGGGGTTGATTTTTAACATCTTTCCCCACCTTCCCGTGGCTTTTTGGGGAGGGTGGTGGGTGGTGTCCCGTGTGAATGATGTATTACTACATTCCAGGCAGTGCCGACCCATCAGCTAGATCCGATTGAAGTGCTAGCCACGTGTACGAAGGTTTCGGATACAGGGGACAGACAGACGCGGTGGTTCACCATCAGAAAAAGCGGGTATCTGTAGGGTGATCACTATCAATGCAGAAACCCAGAGAGCTAACAAATACTTGTGCTGCAAGCAGAAAGTATCCTTCCTGTTACACATTCAGGGAGTTCAGATTGCAGACGTTTTCTCAGCATCAAGAAAGCAATCCAAAAACCATCTAGTTAAAAACAAAGCCTGCACACCACCCCCTACAGAACACCACACACAAATCTAAGCACTTATGTGGACTCCTGCAATATCATATCATAATTAATTTAGTGTGAAGCATCCTATATACTGGGAGCAAAAGGGTACGAGCTTGCTGTTTCTTTCTGTTCATATCCTCTGGCTCCATTTCCTGGATGGAAACGAGCACTGCACAGGCTGATCTGAACCCATCTGTGGCACAGCCTGATAAGCCACATCCAGCGATCCCAGCCGGTGAGCTCACTCGGGCAGAGAGTGCAACACTCCCTCGCTCGCCCTCCCTCCTCCGCTGCTCTCTCCCGTGATCCTCTGCATCTTTATTCACAGCGCGCCCTGCAACTGAAAGACTTTTCACTGCCTGCCCCAGCTGGCCTCTCTCTTTTGAATCCCCAACAAAACATCTCCCCCCGCCCCTCGAGAAGATTGTCATGGTTAATCCTCCACTTGCAGAACTGAATTATCTCTTCAATGAAATAGCAAAATTTCTTCCAGCCCGAATCATGATGTGATTGTTTCATTTCCTGTTCGCTCAAAGCTGATTTTCACAGGTCTCAAGCACATGATCTAGCTGGAAATTTTAATGAAAACACCACATTTCGCTGGAGCTGAATCATTTCATAGAGACATACTTTTTCGAACTAGCTTTCAGGGGTAGACCTAAAGTATTTAAGTCAACAGGTCAGTAGCTTAGAAGATGGGAGGGCTGGACTCAATTCTATACATTGTCTAATTTTGCAACTTGTGATGAAAAAACTTGCCCTGGTTGACACAGACCAGGTTCTTGAATTTTTATTTCCCAGCCCTAGTAATATAACTGTCTGTCTGTAGAGCTTATACATCTCCTGCACACAAAGAGACTTTTGTAGTTCACCAGAGGATGAAAGCTAATTGTAAAAGTTGGAGAGGCACTGTAAGAAACCCTCCTCTCACGTTAGGTTTTGTGGAGCACCCTGGACTCCAGGTGTATTGCCTTACAGGCAGAAGGGTTACATTTCCATCCCGTGTGACCTCCCGCCTGACACAGGTCACAGCGTTTCTCCCTGCCAAGCCTCTCTGTCTAGCCCAACTACTTGTGATTGCAATAGAGCGTAAGACGCAATTTAAACCCTTGCAGTGATAGACAGTTTTGCCATGTCCACCGGCAAGTTGTTCCAAGGACTAATTACTCTCACTTAAAAATATGTCCTGCATTTCCTGTTTGATCTTTGCTGACTTCAACTCCCAGCCGCTGGATCTTGTGGTTTTGCCTGCTAGCTTAAAGAGTCCTTTGCTCCAGACATCTTATCCCTCAGTGGGTACTTACAGACCATGATTAAATAGCCACTTAACCTTCTCTTCAGTAAGGTGAGTCCTATGAGAGCAGATGGTGCTGAGCACCTCTAAAAATTAGCACTGCAGCTATTTATGTCTGTAAATTGCCAGCCGATTATTTCGTAAGGCCGGCTGTGGAGAGCTGCTGGCACCACTGACAGAAATTACAGGTGCTCAGCATGGTCTGGCATTTGTTTTTTATACCCCATACTTTCATACTTCCTAAAGGCAAAGGATGCAGTCTCCTACGTTAGCTAGTCCTGACCTAAGAGAGCAAGAACCAACCTCTGCCACAGGAGATACACGCTAAATAGGACTAAGTGCCTCAGGACTAAGACAGCTTTACCTCCACAGTCTCTGCAGTGTTGGTACAAAATAAATACCCAAATCAACTATGTTGCCAAGTTTCGGCTCTTGGAGGAAAAAAAGAGAAGATCTCATCCTACTAAAGGGGGGGAACTGAAGCTGCTCTGTGCATTGAGGGGGAAACCAGGTCCCAGTGTAGCACAGGCAGGAGCACTCGAGCGACTGGCTGACTGAATGACAGCAATAGCACCGGCTCTTCCCTCTACTCACCAGAAATATCTCTGCAGCAGCAGCCGCTGCCCAGGGAAGGCGTCACTCTTTCAGAAGTTGCTCTGCAGCTTTCAAGCCCTTCAGACTTTTTGGGTCTCTTCTGCCCAAGCTGCTGTCCTTTGGATTGCAGCTGAGGGAAGCATCCCTCACCTGAAAAGGTCCTTCACAACAGGGACATTCCCACTGCCCCTTTGCTTCCCAGAAGCGATCGTCATACCATAGTGAGTACATCATTTTTGGTACGCTATATAGTGAGACAATCACCTCTGTCTTCTGCCCAGGCAGTTTAGTAGCAAGGTTCAGCTGTTCTAATTCCTCCATAAATAGGCTGGGGATATTGGTGTCAAATATATGAAGAAACCTCTAAGTTCCTTTGCTACTAGTGCTGGCCCATACACATTTTGCAGCTGCAAGGTATTCCCAGTTCAGACCTCAAAAGCTTCAAAAGACCAATATGTAAATGGCTCTGAGGAAAACCTTTTTAATTTACACTAAACTGCAAAGATGGCCTTCTTACTAGGTAATGAAGGAAGTGGCGTGAATTCCTGGTCACACAGGGAGAGGACCTGGGAAGATTTTTGGGGCATCAGAACCTACAGCTTTGCAGCAGATGGAATATGCAACTTCCCACTCATGGCAAACTCCAGACTTGAAAAGTTTTAATGAATAAATAAAAACCAAAAACATCACACTGATTCCCAAGTGATTCTTCCCTCTGTTATTTTTACCTCCTTGTGGGAAATAAGCCCAACGCTTGCAGTTTTCTGACAAGTGCCTTAATAAACACTCAGGAAGCCGAGAAGAGAGGACACCAACACTGCATAATTTAAACCAAGAACTTCCCTCCTGCCCCTGCCATTTAAACCACAGATAACCGAAAGCACATGAAATGTCAGAATAGGGCCCATATTGTTCTCATAACTGATAATGACTTCCAATGAACTGAATTCAGTTCTAATCTGAATGAAACAATCTTTTTACATCCAGTGAAAGGAGAAAAAGGGTTGCAGCTTTTTAAGTCCCACTCCCCACCCCCGAGAGACTATGCATTCGAGCGTGCATACAAGTACAGGACAAACGAGAGCAGAAGACAGAGAAAAGACAGAAAATGCAGATAAGGAGAAGGCAGGCTATAGGGCTGAGAAATAATCTCCAGATTTCCTGCCAGTAAGCATCAATTGAATACGAAGCTACTGAAGTATAATTACCTCCTTGTCAGTCCCAACATTAACATTTTTCTAACTCTTCAATGACAATCACTTCTTTCAACACTCCTTAATAACAATTCATTTACTTATCCTTTCACGGATGTGTAGGATTGTCAATAAATTCACATTCTTAAAGCAAAACTGGAAAGCTGTGGATCCGATACAGCTACTGAACCCAAACTAGATTTCCGAACAGCTAGGATTTTTCAGTGGGTGCTTTCCACTTTTTTCTTTTTTCCCAAACACAAGAAAAACATTTTTTAAAATGTTACTCTATTAATTCTTTTCTCTTAAATTAATGAAAACTGGAAAAATTAGTCCTCAAAAAGCAAAGGTCATTTTGGATAAACAAGTCTGTTAAGACACCCCTGCCCTGCATTTAATTTCAAGCAGCTTAGGAAATACTTTTCACATATATATGCACATAAAGAATACAACACAATCCAGTTATTGTTCTAGTCTTTAGCACTAACAAGTCTTGGGCAAGTCACTTTGCATACACCTGCTTATTTGTCCAATAAATGAAACACTATAGTGGTATTCACCTTCTTCAAAATACCAGCAAGAGGAAAGAAAAACCCAATACAGTGCTTTACAGAGCATTAAGTCCTACTGATCAGGTCACAGCAGCAACAGGGTATAACACTTGTTGATGCTTTCTACAGTCTTTCCAAACCATGACAAACCTTATTAAAGCAAAGTGCTTTGAATAAGAAAGATTAACATCACATTATTAGGTATAGCACAGTCCTATGACCTACCTTCTCCCCTCTTCCCCCCCCCCCTTTTTTTTTAAATCAAGTTCTAGTCTTTCTGAAAAAGGTATCTTCAAAGTACAAACCCAATTAATAGACTGCATGGAGCACCAGAGTTGGCTTTTCCCCAGTTTTTCTTTCTCCATATGCAGAGTTATCCTTAAAGGCTGTAGAAGCTCCTGTGTCCACACAGCACAAAAGGGTATTTGATCACAGAAGATGGCTGCCCACTGAGGAGCTTCCCCAGTTGGATGTGAAGGCAATGGAAGGGGCATACCAAGTAACCAAATGAAACAAAAGTGAAGNAGTTCCTGTGGGATGCACCAGTGTTTTTGAACCATGCTTGTCAGCATGAGTGGAGCCCTGCAAGTCTGTACGCAGCTAATAAAGACAGAATATGATAATATGAATTGCACCTTAAAAAAACCAATCCTGTGATATGAACAATATCTGGTCCTCAGTCCACATGGCCCCATACTCCAGCAGCAGGATAAGGACCTACAGTGAACCATAATCTCATTATAATTATTGCGCTCTCAATTCTATCAAATCTCAGGTGGCATATTTAGACCCTTAATGAACAA
>VZTV01115102.1:0-10774 GCA_013400875.1 Anhinga rufa
AAACCCTTACTTTGGCTTTCTGCACTTCAGCTATGTGCAGGCTAAAGTTGCCTGTTTATTATAATCTGATGGTTGCTTTGCTCTTTTGTCTCCCTGGGATTGAGAGCATTACAGAGAAAGCTCTTGAAGGGAGTAGTACTTCAAGTTGCTGTGCTGAGTGCTCTGCCTGCTTGTTTTCACCATTTGAGTGGTGGGAAGCAAAGAGATCTGGTGGGTATGCAGTGGGAGGGAAATGTGGAAGAGAAGAGGCCTGAGGCACTGGCTGTGGCTGGGTAAAGGAGGCTTCTGTATGGCAAGCATTGCAAAGGAAGGTCCTTTATTTTCCTTTTCTCCCTTTGTCCAAGCTTGTCTCCCTTATTTCCTCCCCACCAACTACTACTATTTTCATCTTTTTTCACACATTACTTTGTCATCTTGCGTACTAGTCATGTCTTCTTATGTTTGTGTTTCTCCTCTTCCTTCTGTGGTCTTTGGTGTTTATGGAGCTCAATTCCGGGAACTTGGATTCTCACAGGCTTTTTCCTCATTCCACCTCATATCCCACTAGAAGACTGCCTAGGGAAGGAGGCAGATACCTTGCATCTTACTCCTTTTGCAAAAGTGATGTGGAAATGTTTTTTGGCCTCTTTATTTTCCCTGCCCCAAGCAAAAGCTCATACTCCTTTGGAGAGAAAAGAAGAACTGGAAACCTTGGAGCTCCTTGTCTGAACAGCTAGTAAGGAAGAAAATGGTTGTGGGGTGTCTCCTTCCTCCACAGTGCCAAGNNCAGTGCCAAGTGTTGTTCATGGCAGAGCATATGACCGATGAGGCTACTTTATCCCTTTCCATGAGGCAGTACAAAGAAGTGATACAATGTATTGGCTCTCAACACAGGACAACCTGTAGGGGCTAGACAAACTCTGCCCCCCACAGCTGATGGGAGCTGAGGGAGAGGGCTGGTGGGAAGAGAGAAGATTGTTGGTGGTTTACAATGAAGAAGGAAAACATATGAGAGATTTTGGTGAAAGGATCTTCAACTGAAAATGGTGCGAAGTAGCAGGAAGAAAGGATGAGAATTGAAAGGAGCAGCTGAAGATGATGTATTTCTTCAATATTCCTGTTTTACTTCCTTAACTTTATCTCAGAATTGTTATTTCCTAAAAATTATCCCTCAGAAAAACCCCACCTCTCCCACCACTCACCCTGTCAGAATTCTTCCAAGCCAGCATTTACACTTGATTTCCCATTTCTTTCTTATTCCACCTGCCACTTTTAATTTCCTTATATTCTCTTTCCAGAAATCCAAATATGTTTCATTCCTTTGTCCTCAGTTCTGCACCCTTTCCTTCACTGAGACCTCAACAGTCCCTTTTCCATTCAGTGACTCTCTCACTTTGCATTCCTCTTCAGTTCAGCTCTCTTTTCCGTACTTCTTTGTCTCTATATTTGTTTATTCTGGGTTACCCCCCCTCCCAGCCTGGGCCTTTACCACTCAAAAATTTTTCCTCTGAACAGCTTTTCTTCAGCTTCTCTACTATCTTCAATTTATCCCCTGGAAGCTCCTTCATTGCCTTTCTCATGCTTTACTCAAGCAATTTTTCTTTCGACCTATTATTTCCATTTTTGCTATTTATTTTCTATTCTGATCCTTTTCAGTAGAGGAAGATGAGATTTCCTTGACTTTTGACAGCCAGAAACATAAATTGTAAACTTTTTTCTAGTGATTTCGAATGCTGTTGCCCCAGTAACGCAATACCTAACACACAACAGGCATCACATCATAATGGATAGCCACTCTTACACATTATCATCATTAACAAAAGGCAAACGATACTCTGTAAATATCATCTTGGCTACACACCTTCCTTGTCTTTCAAATCATCAGTAGCAGAACAGTTTGTCTGTAACATCTAACTTCATTTTATTCAGAATGACCAGTAAAAGCTTTTAAGCAGTGGAAGGTCATAGTTTATATGACAGAATACAGCAAAATATTTGTGTAGCCGTGATTTTGTTCCTGAACAACATCTTCACTCTGATCAGGAATAAAAAAGCAGTGAAATCCAGGATCTGCTGCAACAAGGACAAGAATTTTGCCACTGGTTGTGTGGTCCAAGATACTGTCCAAAATTAAGTATTTCACACCTTCTTCTATCTGTTCTGTTTTCTCTCTTTTTTTTTTTTATTTTTAGGACACTAACTCCTAATCTCTAAGTAGATTCTTTTTTTCCCTTGCTTTGCAACTTACTTTCAAAGCACAGCTCTCCAGTGTGCAAACATCAGAGGCAGTAGGTATCACAGAGCAGGGACAAGCTCCACAAAAGCATAGATATTATGGCCATATCAAGCTGGTGGAGCTGTGTGCAACTGTTTAAAAAATGAGCCTAACAGATATGCCAAAAAGGACAAGAGTTTTAAAGATACGTAATTTTTTTTCTCAAAATGCTTTACATGCAGGTTTCTCTGAGCAGAGCAGCACAAGAAAATAAGCAAGAACAGGAACTTTTGATTAAAGATATTTTACTCTCTGAAGCATGATATTGCAGAGTGTAGGTGTTTCTGAAATTCTGTTAGTAGGCTAAGGACAGTTTTCAATTTGAAAAGGGAAAAAACACATATATAAAAATGTAAAAATGAGGGATACTTACTTGGTTTATCGGATGGTTCTTGCACATAAGTATACCTGAGAGATCTAACACAAGGATTCTCAGGTGTTAGTTTTTTACTCTAAATTATCTGATTTCACAGCAAACTCTTCAAGAAAAATTCCACACTATTACAGAGATGCCAGTGTTTGAGTACAGCTCTGGGTGAAAAATGCTATTATGGGCACAAAATCCTAAACAGGTAACTAATAATAACAGTCATGTCCCTATATTCAGTTTGTGAGCCATCTGAGACAGACCACAGAAGGCAAGAACCAAACTTAATTCTGTTTACTTTTGCATGCATTATAAGCAAAATAAGTTCATTTGAACACCCTTTTTCTTATTTAACTTTCTGAGCCTCTTTCTTATTCTATCCCCTCTCTACTTTCAAAGCTATAAGGTGGAAAAAGCCATTGGCCAGATTTATTTCTGGATAATTCCAGTGATTAAATTGGACTGTGAACTGTCTTCTACCCCACACTTTTTCAGGGTGGCTTCTCCCTGCTCTGAACCAGCAAAACCTTGCAGCCATCCATAGAGATGTGGCTGCTTCTACTTCTGCTCTTACTCCATGTGTGCCATAATCCCAGATCTTTTTGGAAGAAGCAAAGTACAGAAGGCAAAAGAGATAATCATAAGCCTGGCACTCCTTATTGTTGCTAACAAGCTAACAAGCTTCTTATTTGATCTGCAAGTTTGCTGCTAGGGGGTACAGATGTGCTGATTTCCCTGATGTCCTGGGAGTGGAGAGGACACATCAACACTTGCATAGTTGATTGAAGAGGCATGTGTGAGGCACTTCTGCTGCTGCTGAGCTGCAGAGCTAAGCAAGCAACGCCAAAGAGGCAGCAGGAGTTTTAGTCTCCGCTTCCTCTCTGCCGCTTCCCCCTCACCAGCCTTTGCTGTCATCCTGTGTGGGACCAAACCAGCTGGTGGTGGGGGAGCAGGCACAGCTCATTATATTAGTCAAGTATTAGCATCATTGAAAAGGGTCAACTGACAAATGAAGGTCATTCTGATAAGTATGACATTAATCTGATATTATTAGCTGTCAATATTGCATGTTTCTTTGATATATTCTGTGAGTTTCTTTGTAAATGATGGCAGCAAAACTCCATGGCAAATAACTACTTAACAGACTTATTTGTATGATTCCAGAATCAATAAAAAGTGTCATATACTGTAAGGAGGGGAGGGGTGTAAAATGATAGAGATCTCAGGAATCTCCTTATTTTAACTGGAACTGCCAACAGAGGCCTGAATTTATATTTTTTCAGCCTGTCCCACCAGAACTTGCTTGTATTGGTAGCTGAAAGCCTAACAGAAAAAGCTGTTTGGAACTGGATTCAGAGAGTTTGAACTATGGAGAAAAGCATCTGTATTTTCTGCTTAACACACTGCAAACCACCAACGCCTGTTTTCCAGATCTAGTAGAATGGGAATGTTCTAGGTGTTAAAATAACCACTCTTGATCACTCTTTGAAGCTATTTAAATTTTTCTATTTAAATATCCTATTTATTAATAGTGTTCAATATTAGCATAAAGAACCCCCTGCATTCCCCAGTCAGCAGGTAGCAGACATCTCATGTCAGCTATTTTATGAGCAATATAATTAGCAAGGCAAACTGTACAACTTCCAGTTTGATTCATTTGCTGATGCTTATTCTGATTCATTTACAATTATGCCAGTAATTGGCATAACTGTTTAGACGTATTTGGAAAACGTCCATAAGTGGATATCCTAATTATAGATTTATCCCAGTGGCAGATACTCCCGTTGTATAATAACCACTTTCTCCATCTATCCAGAAGTGCTATGCCGATTCCTAAGGCAAAAGACTAGTGGAGGCTGTGGTCTATTAGCTTATTATGGACAGAATAGGGAAACTGTCGTGGTTTAGCCCCAGCCAGCAACTAAGCACCGGCATTAAACTGGCAACCACGCAGCCGCTCGCTCACTCCCCCCACACCTGTGGGATGGGGGAGAGAATCGGGAGAGCAAAAGCAAGAGAACTCGTGGGTTGAGATAAGAACAGTTTACTAATTAGAATAAAAAAAGGCAATAATAGTAATGATAATAACAATGATTAAGATAATATAATATAATAAAAAGGAAAACAATGAGGGAGAGAAACGAAACCCGAAAGGAAGGAAAACAAAACCAAACCCAAAACCCCACAAGTGATACAACCGCTCACCACCCGCTAACCGACGCTGCCAGTTCCCGAGCCGCGATTGCACACACTCCCCCCCAGTCCCTGCCAACTCCCCCCAGTTAATATACGGGGCATGACGTCATATGATACGGAATATCCCTTTGGCCAGTTTGGATCAGCTCTCTTAGCTGTGCTTCCTCCCTTCCTGGCTTCTTGTGCACCTGGCAGAGCATGAGAGGCTGGAAAAGTCCTTGACTAGTACAGCACTGCCCAGCAATAGCCAAAACATCAGTGTGTTATCAGTATTATTCTCATACTAAGTGCAAAACACAGCACTACACCAGCTACAGTGAAGAAAATTAACTCTATCCCAGCTGAAACCATAACAGAAACTCAAAGGAGGTATGACTGCTTGTCCTCTGATGGTGCCTTTTCAGATCCTAGGTGCTCGGAAAAGCAAAAACCCTGCCAAGGTGAGCCAGCAGAGGCATTTTATCTTGTCATGTGCCCATTCAAATACACCAGAGAAATCCAGTTCCAGTGGCGCTTAAACCGCAGCTCTCTGAAGCACACCCAAAGGGCAGTCCTCAGACTCATGCCAACTAAGTGAGGTGGTGAGGACCTGCCACGACTGGAAACTCTTCCATGTAGGAAGTGCCCGCAAAAGCAGGAAGATCCAACTTTCAGCTCCTCAGACACTCATGTGTGATCTCCATGTTTGTGCATCCCTGGATTTCTCCATGGGTGATGGGGCTTAGCTGATAGCAGCCTACCTCAACCCACCTTCCCACGTGTTGGTGCCAGGGGACGGCCTGTCTCCGTACATCTGCTGCTACAGCCACAGCACTGGCCATGGTGTCCACTTCAGTATGCAGCCTGAGCTGTGCGCCTGCAGCAGTTACAGTGAAGGCAAAAATGTGGAGGTATGCCTGAAGCAGGAGAGGACACTGTGCACTAGAGGACTCAAGTTGTGTCTGGTGTAATGGTTAGGAATCTTTAACCTGCAGGTAACTACACTGGCTCTTTTCATAAGGGCTAGATCAGTGAACTGCGTGTTAAAGATATGATGACTTTTACTTTGAGATTATTTTAATTCACTTCTGATTATCAGATGTTCATAACTTTTAATGAAAACTGAACTCTTTTATGAAGGAAGGAGTTAAATGAGATTTTTTTTTTCCCTTTATACCTCAGAAGATTAAAAATTTAAGAAAATAAACACATCATCTCCAATTCTTTAAATTACACCAGCCACCTCTTCCACTACAGATCAGGTTTTTACACAATTAGCCTTGAGCTGTTTTCCTCTCTAGATAAATTCTCTGAGTTTCTGTTTCCACCAGAAACAGTTTCTGAAAAGTCAGGCTGAACCCAATATCTATCATCAGGCTATTTGACAGAGCAATCCTCTCAGCTTAAAAGCAAAGTTGCATGTACCAATTCTAGATCCAAAGTGGCTCTGTGAGGGCTGCTTTAGCACTTCCATGTCACCTCTGTACAGAAGATATCTATACATAAGATAATCACAAATGCATGATAATGCACTTTGCATAAGTTTCCTCAGTGTTCTGATATATCAAAAGTGCTACCAACTCTGCCGTTAATACCATTTATTTGAGTTCTTTCTCATTAAAACAGAATATTTTGTACAATGATAACACATTTCAATCCTTTCATTCTTTTTTGGTGAATGAACTTTGTAAAATGAAAAACATTTTCAGCTCTGCCACCTTCAGAAAGAATAGTTTTTCTTTCATGGGGCAGAAGACAAACAAAATAAAATAAAAATAAAATCTTTATTTTACTTCATACAGTGAACTGAAAAATGCAGGTATCAATATTTGACTTGTCTGTAACTGAAAGTCAGTAGAAAACTTTAAAACTTGCTTTAACTTCACTTACAGCCATCAAAAAGATGTGTGATGTGTTTCCATTGCATAGCTGAAGCCATTTCTGGCTGTTGATTTTTTCCTCAACTTCAAAATGGAGCAGACATAAAATAACAATTGAATTTATCCAAGAACACTTAAATTACTAACTCTGAATTCTGAACATACTTTGCCAATTTATGGCTGTCCATATTCCATAATTTTACCCACAAAGTAAATTACATACAGCATCAATAATATGACAGTGATCCCTAAAGTCCTTGGTACCATGTGAATCAAAAGCACCTTGTAAAGAAGAGCTCACAGGCAGAGTGCCATGGTACAATTCCTATTTGTTTTTAACAGGTATGTAATGAAGTCCAAACTATGAATGTACATCTGGCTGACACTTTCTTTTTTACTCTCTGAAGTTCATCATTTAGGTTTGCCAATGCATCACACTTTCTCAGAAGTAAACCATCAGAAAAAAATGGCTTCTATCTTCAAGGTGATAGAGATTTTTTAAGAATTCACAGCCATGTGCTCTATATGTCATTATTATCTGTTGACAGGTATAAACAATGAAACTGTAGAGATTGTTGTGATTGCAACAACAATTGATTAAAGAAATTTAAAAACAACTTTTTCAAGACACTAGTTATCCAGAACCATAGAGCAGGTAGAGAAAAAGGTTAATACTAATAAAAAGCCACCATTGATGTGGGTCTTATCTACATTGTAATTTCTAATACTCCTTCTGGCCTTTCAATTTCCAGTCTCTAGCTTGGGAGAGATAGGGGCTAGCTGTAATTTGTGTGTGTCTTTCTTTGGAAGGCTTATTTCAGCTGCCACTGACAAACCCACTGAAGTGTAAATCTTATCCTTTTAGTTGGGACCAAACAGCATTGTCCTCACTGATTTATCTTCTGTTTGTTTCCTCCAGCAGTCACCTCTGATTTACTTTCTTGCATTTAAGATAATACAACAAAAGTAAATCGATGTGCACATTAACAAGAATGTATTTAACTGTCTTACTCCCTGCTCCAGGATCCATTTAAGTGACCACAGAAATGTGTATTGAAGGACCTAGCACCAGGTGCTGTTTTACCCCGCTTTCACCATTACTTTGTGTGTCTACCTTGCCACAGTGTGTATTTTTTCTCATGAACCAGCCAGAGTTCAACTTCCTGTGACTATTCAATGCTGGACACAGACTTTCAGCATAGATTTGAGTCCTGTCTAATGTTATAATTGATTAGCAATATCTTTACACTCCACCAAATTTTAGAAAGTAGTGTGTAATGCAATGTTATTAATGAGAACTTGTCCTTACCTAATAGAAAACCAGCTATAGGGAACACTCAAGAACATCATGAAAATTGCAAGAAGAGAAAATATTACCCTCTTTAATTATAAAAAGGTTAAACAAAACAGTAAAGGGTTATATACTCTTTTCTATGTCCCAAAAAGACTGTTGGCCTAAATGGAATAATACATTTCTATTATTATCTTACTATGTTTTATTATATTGAGCTATATTCCAGCCTGTTAGGGAATGTCAGTTATTATGCCCGTAGACCTTTCATATTCTAATGAGTTTCATTCTGTCTTGGGATTTTTTTCTGAAAATTGGCACTCCCCTTTTCTCTCGTTCTTATTTATTTATTTATTCTGAAATTATAATGCAAAAGTGTCTCTTTTTGGAGGTTTACACATGAGATATAAATGCATGTCTCTTCTGGTGAATACAGAATCACAGAACGGTAGGGGTTGGAAGGGACCTCCAGAGATCATCTCATCCAACCCTGCTGCGTGAGCAGGCACACCTAGAGCAGGGGACACAGGACCGCGTCCAGGCGGGGTTTGAATGTCTCCAGGGAAGGAGACTCCACAGCCTCTCTGGGCAGCCTGTGCCACTGCTCTGTCACCCTCACAGGAAAGAAGTTTTTCCTCATATTTAAGTGGAACTTCCTGTGTTCCAACTTGTGCCCATTGCCCCTTGTCCTGTCATTGGGCGCCACTGAGAAAAGTCCAGTCCCATCCTCCTGAAACCCACCCTTCAGATACTTATAAGCATTGATAAGATACCCCTTCAGTCTTCTCTTCTATAGAATACCTAATTCTCCAGGAGAGATTCTTCTTCCAAAAATGGTTTATAGAGAGGAAAATAATTTATTTATACTACATAGTCTTACATCTTTAATTGTTTGGCTCTTTTGCTTTTTCCTGCAATTGCAGTACAGTCCTGAAGGTAAATTTGAGAAATCTATAAATGTAAACTTGGCAATCATTTCTAAATTCTGGTTTCTGTAAGGAGCCTTGTGAAAGAAAACTAAAGTGGAACCAGAGCTGTGGGAGCTGATAGACACAGTACAGTGCCTTGGCAAAACAGTGTAAAAGCTTAGATGCTTCATAGCTCTGGCAAGAAGAATTAGCTTTGTAGATAATTCATGGAAATATGTTTAGCATATTTTCTAAAGCCACTGTTTATTTTGGTCTTCCATTCTCTAGGGCTAGCACATTACAGTACTTGCAACAGGTAACCATGGAGGCAAGACAAAAGCTAGAAGGGACAAGTGTTAGGACTCCCCAGTTCAGGCAATATGCTTCGTTGGTTCTGATTTCCTTAAAATAACATTATATAATGCTTTGGACCTTATTTCTTCCCAGATATAGTTAGCAGAGAATTACAGGTCCAAAAGAACAGAAGATAAAAAACAACAGTTGTGGCTTTGTGCAGGATTCCATAGGTCTGATTGTGTTTGCATCTATCCTGATCAAGATAGAGCTCTTAAGGATAAATTAGACAAAATAACAATCCCCAACTAATCTGTTATGTATTCTTTTTCTTCAGAATTGAAAACAAATCTCCTCATTTGCTTTCATTTAAAACATGCTCTTTAAATTTAATCTTATTGTGAATATATCCTTTTTTGCTCTCTAGCATAAAAAAAAATGGACACAACAGAAAAAAATATACCAGGAAAGGTCACAGGGAGTTCTGAAAAGGGTTTCCTTCAGTGAGAACAGTTTATATTGGAACATGGCAGTTTTGTCAAACCTTAAACTTTTCATGTAAATGTGTCATTTTAAACAAAATCTCGTTGCAAAGTCTGTGTAGCTGTGGGGCAAAAGATGAGGAGAGGAAGAAAAATTATTTCAGAAATTTACTAACAGGAAAATGCGAAGGAAATGTCCTGAAGGTGTTGAAGAATTATATGCAAATCCCCCACTGGTTTGGATCGATGAGGAGTAGTTAATCCTTCTTAGTCACTCCTTTTGAAGCCATTCTTCATTATTTATTGTTCCCAATAAAGAAACTAAAGCTGCAACCTGTGCATTAGGGCACTCAATGGGGAAGTGAAGTGCCAGCCCTGAGTCAGTTAGAAGTGGGAATTGACACATGATCTCCTATGGATCAGGTGAATATTTGATCGACAGTGTCATGGTGGGTTATCTCTCTGTGGTTTTGTTTTCTTCTGTGTCTTGCTTTCTCCAAGGAAGAACTGGGAAATCTGGCTTTGTTCCAGTGAAGAATAAAAACACTTTTTCGAAAGCTAACATTATTTTTTTTTTTTGTGCAACAGTTCTTGTTTTCTAGACCTCTAAAATCAGGAGTGGCTAAGACCTGAAAATGCAGCAGAGGCCAGCCACAGGTCTTCTACTGCAGATGGTTCAAAGCAAAGATAAAGAAGCTGAAGAGTAGGTTGTGCCTTTGGCAGGGAAACTATTAATTGCTGTTTCAAGTCATCTTCTGTTAGCACTTGGACACTTTCAGGCTGTCAGGTTGCTGCTTATTTACACCATGAAAATATTAAATATTTTCTAATGTCCAAATATCTTGATTTGGAGGAGTGGCTGATACACCAGAAGGTTATGGTGTCATTTAGAGGGACATTGACAGGCTGGAGAAATGGTCTGACAGGAACCTCATGAAGTTCAACAAGGGAAGTGGAAAGTCCTACATGTAGGGAGAAACAGCTCCATGCGCTGGTATGTGCTGGGGGCCAGCTGGCTGAAAGCAGTTTTGCCAAGAAAGACTTTAGGGTCCTGGTGGACAAGTTGAACATAAACTAGCAATGCAGTCTTGCAGCAAAACAAGGCCAGCAGTATCCTGGGCTG
>VZTV01115108.1:0-24711 GCA_013400875.1 Anhinga rufa
AAAAAATATAAAAGGAAAAAAAAAAAGACATGAAGATAAGCTGCCAAGTTGTTTTTTTTTATGGGGGAGAAAAAGAACTTGAGAGAGGAGGAAAGACTGAAGCTTGCTGATATTATAAAATCATTAAATGTTCCCTTTTGTCTATTATTTATCTGTCCATAGACATCTGAAATTAATAGGTTTACAAGTGAAATGAGAACTGTGCTCAATTTCTGTTCTCTGCTTTAAGTCCTGAAAATAAAGGCATGGCAGATATTCCCTTTTCTGAACCATTTTGAGGGTTGAAGTTCAAATCATCAGCCCAGGACAACTGGCTTTGTATGAACTCCTGTAAGGGATGGACTTCCCACTCTTCAGGCTTTTGACCAAGGCCAGTCCTTTAGCACAGATATCGCCAAGCAGCAGCAGTTACCCTCGTCCCAGCAGAGGTTACAGGAGTAACCTGAGGGTGAGGGACAGTGTGCCAAGTTGCTCTCTTCTCCTTTCTGACCCTTGGGAAGCTGGCAGCCCTGCTGAAGCCCGTTTGTGCACAGCTAGCCTTTCAGTGCTTCCTGCAGTACTTGCGCAAGTGCTCATGCCAAGGTTTCCATTCTAATTACCAGTTAATACTACTTGTCATAAAAAGCAATAGTTTCTATGATTCACTTCAAGCTAGCCTTGGTGGTTTATTCATTTTGAAGTTATGTCTTCTGTTTAGGCATTGCACTTAAACTGATGGTGGTTTTGGATGAGAATAGTGATGATATACCCCTCTACGTTGCTTTAGTTCAATTTTCAATTTGAACTAAATTCCAATTCAAGTTCAAATACCAATTCAAACACTAATGGAGACAAAGTATAACCTTTAAAAACTATTAGCTGGTACGTGTTGGTCAGAAATGGGCGAGTTTGTCAGCAAGTTAGTGATTTGACTTTAGAATTGCTGAAGTAAGTATTTAAACCATAATCAATGAACAAAATAGTCAAAAATAAAATATTAAGAATAATAAAATTATTAAGAAAAAAAGAATTTCAGAGACATTTTCCAGGAATGTTTAAATAATACTGTTTGACTTTTCTGATTTTTCTTCATTTGTTATGAGCAAAGGAAATAAAACCCTGGACTTAGAAAGGAGTTGCTTTTTCCTGATGGCAATGTGAATTTTAAAGATGCCCACGTTCAGTGTGGTGAGGGGCTTTGAATCCACTCTTCAGCTCGCGGATGAGTACCCATTTACCAGCTGGTGCTTGGGAGATCTGCTGTCACACTTGGGTAGTGCAGCTCCATGCCCAGCTACCCAGCTCTTGTGGAGGCAGGATGAGAGCGAGCGGAAATGCCTTTATACTCCAGTGCTTTGGACTGTCATTAAGGAAGGAAGATGCTCAGGTTCCCACCTCTGATCTAATAAGATTTCAGTGTGCCATGTGAAATGAAATTATTTCAGTGGGAGATAGGGGGTCAGTCTTGCCTTTGAAGTGCTCCACAGCACAGCAGGTTTCCTCTTCTTCTGAGGGCAGTGAGCTCAGACCCTCTGGGGCAGAAGAGAGCATATGGTAGAAAAACTCTAAGTCTGGGTCAAACACTTCATGCAAAGCTGTGTTTTGAAGGAGAGTGATTTTGTGGTTTTGTGGTTGGTTTTTTTTGCTTAAGTTATGGCAAAGAAGAATGATGTACTTACACCGAGCAATCAGTTTGCTTTGCCAACATTTTTGCAAATATGTTTTAAAACCCTAGTTTAGGCAGGACAAATTTAATTTTGCCCAACAGAGTTCCTGTCAACCAGTATATTAATACATGACTTAACCTTTCAAAAATAGTGCCTCAAAATGTACTTGTAGCTAATACATATGTTAATACTAATCCATACCTTGTTATTGTTGTCTAAGCAGAACTAGAAGTTTGTAAATCTGTCAGTTGTGAGTTTTTTAATAGATGAGATTTCTTGTCCCTTGCAAATCACAGTTTTTATCCTTTTGTTAAATGCAGTGTGGTCAGATATAGAAACAATGAAGCTTTTCATCCTGGTGTGTTTATTTAAGAAAAAAAAAGAGGATTTTTTACTGTTCAAGTATATCTATCTATTTTCATAATCTAAAGTAAATCTAATATTACAAAGGCAAATAACTAAAATTTGCTAATTTGCTAAGACAGTTTGGATTTTTTTGTTATTCTCTTTGTTCTAGCTAAGTGTCAATCAGAAGTTTTAGCAACCTGGGTTTTTTTTAAAGTTGTTAATGGGCACAAAATCAGTTAAGAAAAATATTGAGGTTAACTGGAATATAGGAGTGATTGCCTCTAATGGTACTTACACACAAAAGAGCAATTCAGCTAATTCAGTACAGTTATATCTAACGGGTAAAGACAAGAATAGTAATACAGCCAGGGAGCTATTTTGACATCCTGAAGAGAGAAGAAAATATGAGAGGAATGTGAGATAAGTGTCCTGCAATTGGCATCACCTCCCTGTTCCTGTATTTGGTGGGTTGTGAAACTGAAGACATCTATTGATCCAGCTCTCCTGTCAGCTACATGAGTTGTACATATGTGTGCGTAGGTGGAAGCACAACGTCTGCTACAGAGGGGTAAATCTCCCTTGGCCTTCCCCGTTGTGATTAGGTTGGCGCAGGGGTAGAAGGGGTGGATTGTGTGAAGGGAGGAGATTCAGACAGCTGTCACTGTCAAACAGCCATCCTCATCCCATTGGTATAGACACTGATGGTGTTTGAACATGGAACTTGTATTGGAATCCGGTTCCAATTGGGGTTTGAACTAAAGCAACAGAGTGGGAAATCTTTACCATTTCATCAGAAAACATGATTGGTTTAAGTGTCATGTCTAAACAGTATATACCATTTTATAATAAATGAATCATGAGATGAAATAATTAGGACTATTTTTTATTTGTTGAAGCATTTCAGCTATGAATTAGAAACATTGTGAATACTCAGAGAATTTTGATATCTGTGCTAATCTCACCAGTCACCTCTTTACAGGATTTTCAGTCATTTGAAAGACACTGTGTTTTGTGTGGGAGAAGTGACTGTATTCCCTGGAATAAGATTTTCAGCATAAATGGAGTTAAGTAAACAGTGAGAATTCTATTAAATTTCTACCTTACACGTGTGCTTTACAGGGCAAGATTTGAGCTCGGTTCATACCTATGCAACTAGCCTAAGGTGGTAGGCAGCTCAGCAACTGAAACTCGGCAAGCAGCATCTGAGCTGATGTGGTGGGAAAGAGAACTACATTTTGTCTTGAAAAATGAACTTCTGTAAGAGAGAGGAGCGTCCAAGAACTGACTTGGCCTTTGTATTTTTTTTTGAGATTTCCATAGCCTCCAGAAATGGTGCATGTCCAAATACGGCACTTATCTCCCTCCTAAGCTGCTTATTTGGCTGTTTGCATCATTCCTGTGTGAGTTCTGAGCAGTAGTCCTCAAATTCCAGGAAAGTAGCTGGACATGGAGAAACAGGGCAAAACACAACAAAATTCCGAAGCCACCATCTAACAGATGTCTTACAGGCTGAACTGCAGAGCCGAGTTTCCTACGTCTGCTGCAGGAACTTTTAGCAGCCTTCTCAGCTCTGTCACTTACAGGGCTTCAGTACTCCTAAGGCTTGGTATGTGATTCATGGAAGTTAAGAGGTCAGGATTGGGGTGCCTGTTCACTAACGACACTTTTTTAGAACTATATGTTAAAAAGATAGTAAATTAATCACTGTCCTGTAGGCAAATACTCAGTATGCATGAAGCACATTCATATGCACGGTGTTGAAGGGGCATAATCTTTTTATAGTTTAATACTGATTTGCTAGCATGATTCACTAAGCTTATCAGTTGCAGACAGTCTGGGAGAATGAAACAGAACGGAAATGCTTGTCAAAAAATGAAGCAATTTGTATTGCTAAAATGAGCTTCTGCTTCTGGGCTGGCTGATATTCTGTGGGAGGAGTAAGATAAAATTGATGTCTTCAAATATATTGTATGAGAGGCTGGCCTGTGGTGCAAGGGAGCTATGGCTATTTGAAAACTGCTAGCCTACCATGCAAAATAGGTGAGGTATCGTGGTGCACCTGGCCAAAATCTTTGGATTAGTCTGTAATGGGCTTCTAGACAAAGGATAGAGAGTCTGCCTTTTCATTCTGCCCCCCACAGATTATGCTTCCTGCCCATTCCTCCTCTGTTTTGGCACATGAAGGACAGAAGCGATTGCTCCAAGCTCCTTGCATTTCCTGGGGAAGGCGTTGCTTCAAAGATGTCTGGGAGATAGGGCAAAACTATTTCTCTTCATTTGTCTCTAGTCATGCGTGGCAGGAAAACATGAACTGGATTCTTTGTATCATAAGACTGATTTAAAATCATAAAAATTTAGATATAAGTAATAGTTTGTGTAGTTTCAACTTACTTATCTTGTGATGATTATCTTTATTCCTTCAGGGCGATGTTTCCCACTTAGGTTCTTAAGTCATTCCTAAATGAGTACCAGAAATGCAGTTCCCTTTGTTCACAGTTTGAACGATACTCAAGTAAATTTCTAACACTTTTCCAAGGAATGAAGAGCTATTGTTATACTCTGCTGCATTCTGTCTATAACCTCTGGCCATCTGTTTGATCCTCTGTATCTACTTTTCTCTCCATTTTCCTCCTTGTTCTCATAAATAGTCTATAATCTTTTCTGCCCATTTCAGTCTCTTCTGCTTAGTCTTCCAAGGTGTCCTTCATCTCCATTGAAAGCAAACATCCAAAACAGGTAAGATAGATCCCAGGCCATAAGTGCCTGTTTATTGCTGTTAAATAAAGGGAGACTGCAGTGACTAGCAAAGATGTTTGTACCTATGCGGGGTTAGGTGAACCAGACCCTGATTCCTGTAGCTGCTGTAACCATCTTGCTCTCTCTCACTTTCTCACCTCATTACTTAAATGCTCCTTTTGACCTTCTTAAATTAACCTTTGATCCATAAGCACTTTCCAATCTGTCCCTCCCATCTTCCCAGAGCACCAAGAGGAAGAAGCTCATAATTCCTAGTATATGCAGAATGTTATGACATCCCTCAGATTCAAAAGTACATTATAGTAGCTGAGGATAATGCTATCCAGTAGTGACTGTCATTGTTGGCCAACCTTCTATCCACCTGCAAAGGTTACAGTCAGTGATAGCAGGAGACAATGCTACTGTAAAATAAACAGTTTTGTAGTGCAGGTGGCCTGTTCTGGCATAGCAGGCTACAGCACTTGACTTCAAATAGGACCTTATGCAGCTGTGCTTCCTAATGCTCATTACCTTCTTACCTTCCTCGCCTTTAGTTATTCTAATCTGAGGTTTAAGAAACAGGAAAAATTGGATATAATGATGTCATTTTTGGGAGCACAAAAAGAGACCCAAAAGTACAAGTCTGTTCTCCTGGCCATGCTAAATTTAAGAACAAAACCTGACTGAAAAATAAATAACAATGTACTTTTTTCCTAAAATGGTGCATGGCTGAAGGAAATATGTGGGGATTAACTTGAAAACAGATGCTTATAATGATTCAGTGACGTATTTTAATTACATTCCCAGATGCAATTAAAACAGACTTCTTCTGAATTTAAGGGATGTGCTGATAAAACTGATAACATTCTACCTGATGCTGGAGGAGGAAGTATGAGCTGCAAGCCTGCGTCCTCCAGCTGTGATCTCATCAGGTCTGAAAAACTAAGAGAGGTCACACTGGGTCACTTCTTGAAATGGGAGGCCCAGTGTTTCTCCAGGCATAACCATGTACCGCAAGGAGTAAAGTGGATTATTCAGTGAGTGGCACTTCTCCCTCCTGGTCAGTACTGAGTTGGCGTACGTGTAGCACGTGTTGTTGTTGTTTTCAGATCTAATTCTCTTCCTGCAGCATAGGATTAATACTCATCTTGATCAGTGTTAATTTTAATCTTTCTATGCATTTGTAATATAACATGGTAAAATGCTGGAATAATGTAAGAGGAGAAATGTGAATATTTTTTGCTTTATGTGAATATGGAGAAAGTTTGACTTCGAACAAGAAATTCAGTGGATCTACTTTTAAAAAAAATGAATCTCAACAAAAGCAACAAATTTTTCAGGAGCTGGTACTTTAGTTTTATTGGACAGCCTTTAATAATTTTATTTTCAATATTAAACCCCCATTTCTCTTTGATGTTTTACTTTAAAAGAAAATGTATTTACCAAGTAAAAATGTTACTGTTTTATTTAACTTTCTGGAGTAGTGATGTTTATTGGTCTCACTGGAGGTTTTCCAAATTCAAGACAGATTAGGTACATTTGCTCTTATTTCCCAGAAGTACGGAGGTCCCTGTAGACTGCGGAGCCTGGAGGTGTGGAGGGAGAGGTGTCCAGCATCCGTGTTGAGAGCTGGCTTTAAAGAAGTGCTGTCCCTGACTGCCTCCGGATAATGGCTTAATGGGGCTGCTGTGTGTTGGAATATTCAGTGATACAAATGTTTTGCTTGTTTTCCTGCTAGTTTGTTTCTGAGGGGCATGACAACAGTAAAAGTGATAGGCTGCTGAGTTACTCACCGGTTGCTTCCTGATTATGAGGAGGAAAAGGGGGGAGTAGCTCAGATGCACTTAAGTGCACTGAAATACTTCGGTAACACAAAGCGACTGTAAGCTTTTACCTGTGCATCAGTTAATCTGACTTCTCTTATATGTGTCACCTTTCATGTTTTGCAAAAAGGTTCCCCATCATAATGACAATTACAGTTAGTCATTATAGAGGGCAAGAAAGACAGAAGATCACTTGAAGTATGGTAGATGTAAGAAATGGACCAGAACCCTGGAACTAGTCATTGCTTGGCCAGAAAACATTAACAGTTGCCTCCACATCTAATATTTAACACTAGGAGCAGTTTGCTCTCTTAGAGGCTGTGGTTTGACATGATTTCATAAAGTATGTCCAGAAGTACTTGTTGATATAGTTTCCTGTGGCAATTATACCAGTATTTAATTTCCTTTAAAAACTGTTATCTTCCTATCTGATGATTGCCAATTACTGATTAAAAAAATTTAGTATATCAGTATTAAGAGATCTCATAGTAAACACCTAAAGGGTGTAGGCAACATTTTTTGTATTCAGAAAAAAAACCAAAAATAGTAGTCTTCAGGTCTGTTATTTTTCTCCTTAAGTGTAGAAGACTGTACTGGGTTTGCGTAGCAAGGTTTGGTAGTGGGGAGGCTACAGGGGTGGCTTCTGTGAGAAGCTGCTAGAAGCTTCCCCCATGTCTGACAGAGCCAGTGCCAGCCGGCTCCAAGACAGACCCGATGCTGGCCAAGGCCGAGCCCATCAGCGAGGGTGGTAGCGCCTCTGGGGATAGCATTTAAGAAGGTGGGAAAAAAGCTTGTGCAATTGCAGCCAGGGAGAGTAGTGAGACTATGTGAGAGGAGCAGCCCTGCAGACACCAAGGCCAGTGAAGAAGGAGGGGGAGGAGGTGCTCCAGGCGCCAGAGCAGAGATTCCCCGGCAGCCTGTGGTGAAGACCACAGTGAGGCAGGCTGTCCCCCTGCAGCCCATGGAGGTTAGCAGTGGAGCAGATACCCACCTGCAGCCCGTGGAGGACCCCACGCCGGAGCAGGTGGATGTGCCCAAAGGGGGCTGTGACCCCATGGGAAGCCCACGCTGGAGCAGGCTCCTGGCAGGACCTGTGGCNGTGTAATGAACTGACTGCAACCCCCATTTTCTGTCCCCCCACACTGCTGTGAGGGGAGGAGGTAGAGAAATAGGGAGTGAAGTTAGGCCTGGGAAGAAGGGAGGGGTGGGGGGAAGGTGTTTTTAAGATTTGGTTTTATTTCTCATTATCCTACTCCAATTGGATTGGTAATAAACTGATTTCCCCATGTCGAGTCCGTTTTGCCCGTGACAGTAATTGGCGAGGGATCTCTTCCTGCCCTTATCTTGACTCACAAGCCTTTTGTTATATTTTCTCTCCCCCATCCAGCTGAGGAAGGGAGTGATAGAGCGGCTTTGGTGGGCACCTGGCGTCCAGCCAGGGTCAGCCTTCCACAAAGATAAATCAAGAACTACAGCTTCACCATCCCTTTCTCCTCAAAGCAATGGCACATATTTATAGAGATTAAGCATTTATGCAGAATGCAAGCCATTCGTTAACAAACTGATATTAAAGAGATGCTTCTATGACTGGAATGATTTTATTTTAAATATTCTGTTGGGCTTTGAATGTATGAATATAGGATCCTAGGGGAGAATGCACTTGTTTTAAGTTGAGACATTCATATTGCTAGATGCAGAGTATGTGTGTATTCTATAAAAATGAGTTAGTTTTTAAATGGTGGCCCAAAAGACAATGATATAGGAGTAATATAACAGTTCTCTACAGTTAAAGACAATAGCAGGGTTTTTTCTTCTTTTACAAAGGTATCTTTTATTGGACTGTGACTGAGACCAGACGTGTACATCTATATGAAAATAGCAAAGTATTGCGTTGGGCTTAAGCAAACATTCCCCATGCTGAGCAGCCTTGCAGCCTGGATGGTACTGCTGATGTCCCTGGCTCATTGCATTATGTTCCATCTGTCACCCAGTTCAGACAATTAATTCTCAATTTCTCTTTCATTTTCAGGGTTGTTCCGGTTGTGGAAAATGTGATTGTAGTGGAGTAAAAGGGCAAAAGGTGAGTAAGCCAGCTCTCAACACTTCGTTATCTTGCTAAACTGCATGGCATATAATCTGCTGGGAGGCAGGTGAGTCGGTTTCAGAGAACACTTGCACCACCATGGGGCATTGCCAAGGCCAGGCCACGAGCCCTTCAGCAGGGCTTCCAAAAAGTAGCCAGCTCAGTGTCTGCAGCAACAGGGCAGGAGGACCAGGGGTGGGAAACAGCTGAATGACCTAACTGTGGGGTGAAGCCCCTAGCCTGGTGCTTGGTCATGCCCTGCCTCTTTCCCCATCGAGCGGGATGCTAACCCGGCAATCTCACCTTTCCTACACCTCACCTCTGGTCTTTTCAGTGAGTAGCAGAGGTCCTGGCTTGCGATTCTGACCACCTCTGGAAGTGATGTGAGCAGGTCAGTTCAGAAATGCTCCCCTCAGCTTGCTGTGCAGATTGCTCTCCAGGAAGGCTGTGATGCATCATAAGCAGCATAGCCTGACAGGGTCAGCCCTAGGAGGCAATGACCTGCAATAGGAAGAAGGAGGTTAATAATCAACTTAACTACAGCAAAGTGTTTCAGGTCAATAAAAATAAAATAAAACTTTTTGACAGAACCTTGCAAATGAGTTTTACAGTTCCCATTCAGCTATCCAACTTTCTGAGTATGAAACAGAAAAAGCACTTTAAAGGTTTCTTTTAAAGAAGTAACAGTGAAGAAAAAATATAGCGTACTTAAGCATTCCATGAATTCCCCCTGTAAATTACCTGCTTTTGTAAATATTGTAGACATTCAATCACTCTCCTTATCTCTTCCAATTTTGCTGTAGAGATTTTAATCTACAGTGTGGTCTGTTCTGCATGCACATGTACTGTATATCTACCATTATAAGTAAGTGTGAGCCAAAGGTTTTATCAACCTGTGATTGCAGTGAGAACATTTTTTAGGTAAGTTGTTTAGGTCATCCAAAGGAGTGCTGAGACGAGGTGGGGGAGGTTTGCTTGGTTTTTTGTTTTGGTTTTTTTTTTAAATAAATACACAGCTGGTGTTCTAGATTGTCTCACATGTGATAGCTACATGTTTATGGATAAAGGTTTTCCGAATGTTTGTTGGTGGCTTTTCTTTGGTGTTTTCCAGAACAAGGAATGTGACTGACTTAATTGGGGACCCAAGCCAAGATCATTTTCTTTGTAACAGAACATAGATTAATTTGTAAGACAGATTAAAAGAGTCGAGGTTCAAAACATCTTTTAGATGGAGTCTCCTTTTTTTAATGACCCATTAATGTTTGTTTAATAAAAGACAGCTATATATTAAAAACAAATAAAGCAAAGATTTGGGAAAGGTTCAGAACTCTGAATTCATTCCTTGATATCTTGATCTTATTAAGAAAGAAAGAGGGAAAGAAAGAAAGAAAGAAGGAAAGAAAGAAAGAAAGAAAAAGTACAAATGAATCATTTTAGAATGAGAGATATATTACATTATAACTCTTGTTGAAAGCCATTAGTGTTCAGTTCGTAAAGTATGCCAGCATCTTGTAACTAGATAATTTTAAAAAAATTATAGTTTGGGGAAATAAATTGTATTAAAGCTTACGGTGCATTTATTTCCGGCTGCAATTCTAACTCTTTTTCCTAGAGCTCTTGCTGGCATTTTTAATTTGCGGTGTCCAGTCTCAAAAAGTTCTCTTTGAAAGAAACAGGTGCTCGTCTGATAAGCTAGAAGCCAAAACTACCTCAAATCAATTTAGGCTATTTAAAAATGTGGAAGACAGACAAAAATCCATCCGTAGCAACAGAAGTCATAGTAAATTCCAGATCTCATGCGAACTTGTCCAGCAAGTCAGTGTACTCCGCACTCTTCCTAATGGGTTCCATCACAAACTTCTCTGACTTTAAACATGTGTGTAGTGAAGTATTTACATACTTTTGGACTGTGTAGGAAATTTAATTATTGACATTAGAGACATCTAGACAGATGAATGAATAGTTATACCTAGAAAAAGTATTGAAGAAAGGCATTTGAAGGTATTTTGGAATGCATTTAGAAGTAATGATTCAGACCCATGTGTATCAGTGCTTGCTCATTATGTTAACACTAAGGCTTTCAAGTGTGTACTTAGGATTTTGAACAGAAAGCTGAGTTTTATTTAAAAACATCTGCCCCCCACCCTTGTTTTAGCACAGTGCATCTTTTCATCTCAATTCTGTACATTTAATGCCTGTCTAAAATAAGGACAGCCTGCTACCCAGTCCCTGTCCTGAAGACAGAAGTTGGTGAGGAAAAGCAAGGGAAGCATCCTTCCTGCTTGCCTCTGTAATATTTCTAGAAATGGTCTTTCCAGCCAATGCATTTGGGTTTGAAACGTCTCTGCTAAACACGGTTCCCATTAACGCAGACATCAGAAGTGGTACCTGTTATCTCAGAGACCTATGTGAATGTTGCTTAATCAGAGAAGGACTGATTAGAAAGACTGATCCTAGCCAGCATCTGGGCCAGAAGAGGGCTGCCATGCCCAGCTCTTGTGGTACCCCAGGAGACCATGTTAGAGAACATCTGCTCTCCGCTTCTCACGTAGCCACTTGTGTGGGAAGTACATATCCATTCTGCCCTGCACCATCCACAGCCAACATGTTGCCTACACTGGAAATCCTTTTGATCTGGCTTCCATGTTGTGCAGAAGTGTACAGACGCTGAAGGGCCTTTTCCAATCCACCCACACTCTTCAGCAATGTAACCACACCAGTTTACTGCTGCGGGAGCTTTGGCAGCTGCGGAAGTGGGTGCTGGGTTTACCCTTTAATGCCTTAATTATTAACATCTGGAGATATATTTCCTACCATAGTGTGGGAAGAAGTTCCAGACCCTACAGTTTGGGGGTGGGGTTTAATTAAAATACATTTGGCCAAATCATCATATTAATGATCTCACCAGAAAAAGTGCTGAAAATAGGATTTGACTTAAAAACTGTGAAATGCCCAAGAAATATTATCCAACAGCAATTCAGACATGGAAGACTAAATTATATTGCCATATTTTTCTCTCTCATTTGAGAGTCTTTTCATCAATATGACCATTTGGATGGCCATATTTAGAATACATTCAATATGTTCTCTCATTAGGCTGTTTCCATGAAAATTGCATCTCTATGCCAAACTCCTTTAAGATGACTCATACTTTATCAAGGGCATATAATTGACAAAGTCTAAGGGTTTTCATCCCTTTCAGAAAATTTCAGAAAGTGAGTGTAATTGCAACAGATGGCTCTTATCCTATAAAGCCTTTATTATTACACTGAACACCAGGCTGTTATTTTAAGCTATACAATGTCAAGTATCAAGTATTTGCAAAAGAAAAGGTGCAGAAATCTTAGAAAAATATAATATTGCTAAAATAAGACAATAATAGATAATACCTTACTGTTTTCCATTAGATAGATTAGCCTCAAACATCTTCATTTGTTTCTTCTTACACTTATTATTTGGCTTTCTGCATAACTGAGTGTTCTTTCTAGCCTCGGTAAAGTGTGAGATCTGTTTCAACTGATTAGAGTTTTGAATGCTTGCCTACCTTTTATTGGGTTGCTCAGAAGCAGACAGAGGCTATGTTTTCTCTTATATGCCTACCTAGATTTTGAGAACAATTTCAAGCAGCTGTGGAGATAAGAAGTTCTAGCCATTAATGTGTGTAGAAAAAGCATGTTAAGCATCTAATTACAATTTGGAACAAAGGCTGTATAGAGCTGAGTGAAATTCTCCATGCACTGACTTTTTCCAGGAATGTTCATTCTCTCATTCATGACCATTTACACTCAGTTTACTCCATATCAGAAACATGTATAAATGGAGGTAACACTGGAACTTTGCTGTAACTAATACAGAATGATTAGTCTTCTAACACTTACCAGTTAGAATGCATTAAAGTATAAATTCTCATTCTTTAGTATAAATACCTTATGATGGTTGCCCTGCTGCAGCATTACCGATTAAAAGTAAAATCACAAGAATACCAAATGTGATTCTGTCATTGGACGTGAAATATTGCACTTTTTTAAAAAAAAATCTCTGCTAGGAAATTCTGAAATAAAATAGAAAATAAGAATAGAATTAACTCTTACATAACTCCTGCTTTTGAGGGCTTTTTTTGTTTGACATGTAAGAAAACTTGAGCAAAACATTTTATATTGGCATATTTTTGTTTGCCCAATTCTGAGAGTGTATCTGTATTATTATACCTACATAAAAATTACTTCTCCGTTTCCCTTGATGGGTGTGTTCTCCCTGTGTGGATTGACTGTGCTGCAGAAGTACACAGACTGGCTTTGCTTGAGCCATTTTGGGTCTGGAAGCCAGGTAGCTCTGTTACTGTCTTAGGCTAAAAGTTCCTGGGACATCTCTGTGGTTTCCCATCAGCAGGAGCAGTGACCAGTCTTTTCTCTTCTGCGCCTTCATACAGTCTTAAAAGTCACACGTGGTTTTGCTGTTTGCAGGTGATTTTGCTTCTCCATTTTCTCTGGGAAATGCAGAGTTGACTGTTACAGTTGACTGTGTCCCTGTATATCTGTTTTGGATTGGTTTTTTAAAGGTTATGACATTGGGAGGGCCTTCAAGGCTTTTCCTGTCATTTTAGGTATCAAAAGTCAGCGCAAAAATATTTGTGATATTAATGAGTTCAAGTAATATAAAACCCCTTGTTGGAGAGAAGTTCTGTCAGTCAGTGGCAAGATCACTATTAAGTACTCTGGAGTTTTCTTCACAGAATCACAGAATGGCAGGGGTTGGAAGGGACCTCGAGAGATCATCTTGTCCAACCCCCTGCATGAGCAGGCACACCTAGAGCAGGGGGCACAGGACCGCGTCCAGGCGGGGTTTGAATGTCTCCAGGGAAGGAGACTCCACAACCTCTCTGGGCAGCCTGTGCCACTGCTCTGGCACCCTCACAGGAAAGAAGTTTTTCCTCATATTTAAGTGGAACTTCCTGTGTTCCAACTTGTGCCCGTTGCCCCTTGTCCTGTCATTGGGCACCATTGAAAAGAGTCCAGTCCCATCCTCTTGACACCCACCCTTCAGATATTTATAAGTATTGATAAGATCCCCCCTCAGTCTTCTCTTCTCCAGGCTGAACAATCCCAGGTCTCTCAGCCTTTCCTCATAAGGGAGATGCTCCAGTCCCTTGGTCATCCTTGTGGATCTCCGCTGGACTTGTTCCAGCAGCTCCCTGTCCTTCTGAAACTGGGGGTCCCAGAACTGGACACAGTACTCCAAATGCAGCCTCACCAGGGCAGAGTAGAGGGGCAGGATGACCTCCCTCGACCTGCTGGCCACACTCCTTTGAATGCAGCCCAGGATACCATTGGCCTTCTTGGCCACAAGGGCACAGTGCTGGCTCAGGGTCAGCTTGCTGTCCTCCAGCACTCCCAGGGCCTTCTCAGCAGAGCCGCTTTCCAGCAGGTCAGCCCCCAACCTGTACAGCAGAACACAACAAATCAGTTCCTCTAGTGGAGCAAACCAGTGATCGCTAGTTCTATGGTTTTCATATTCAACCTGTGTTAGCAACATCAAGACTTTTTTGATCAAGAATGTTGATTTTTACACTTTCCATTGGCACTATTTCACATCAATGTTTACTATTTGGTTTTAATCAGTACTTCCATAATTTTGCTCAGTGTTTCAATTTAAGTGGCTGCTGTAGGAAATTACCTGTTCATGCCTGAGTTGGAAAGACTATGAACTGAGGATGCCAAGGAAAACAGAGCTAAATTATACATCCCAGAGAAGGACATAAAGTGGACAAGAGGGGTGATGGGCAATGTGGAAGGCAAGATTGTGTTTGCAGCCTGGAAAAGACCAACAGATAACATGAAATGGTCTAATCATTCCTGAAAGGCGAAAATGAGAAGAGCCTAATAAAATAAGCAAAGATGCTGATGAGCTGCAGATCTGGTGTTCTTCAAGAAGACTTGTGGCTGATAAATAGCTTTGAAAATGAGGCCATTGTCACAATGTTTGTGTCAATTATGCAGTGACAGTAGTGTATTTTTATTGATTTATCCTTTATGTCACTTGGAGTAAAATAATCCTTTTAATTCAAATCAGAGAAAAATAACATCTATGTTTCATAAAGAGAGCACACCAACAAAGCTGCTGTTCTTGGAAAAGAATGAGATGTCAAGAGACTTTGAATAATATTGAATGGGATATGCTAAGTATTGGAAGTTTTTTGCAGTTTCCCAATTGGCAGACTAAACTGCTAGGTGGCATCTGGAGCCATCAGATTTTCTTAATTTGAAATAGTTATTGGAACGATTTGTCCCGCTTGCCCAAATGAAACCCAATGTCTGGCAACATTTTCCATATTAAGATGTACTTTTGTACTTGGTACGGTATGTATCTTTGATTAACACAAACTAGTGGATTACACTGAAGAATTTATCTCCATGGAAAGAGTGCTATAAAAGCAGATATCGCAGTAATACTATGTGATGGGGTAGGCTTGTATTTAGTTTTCAGAGCTGACCTCTAAGGGTTTTCACACAGTAGTATTTCATTTGGCATAATATGACCTTTTAAGCAGCTGTTGCCAGATGCTCATCTTTACTTGTAAAGGTGTTGGTATAATAATCTCAAGCATTTCTTCATGGAACAAAACATGCTCTTTAGCCTCACAGAGTTTGATTTTATATTTGTACAGCTGCTGTTAGTGTATGTCTTCATTATGGTTTCTCGAAGGATTACAGGGCCTTATTTTGATCTGAAGCATGTAAGCCTCCAATGAAGTCACTAAAGTTTCCCAAATGTGAGATCAAAGTAGAATGAGAAAAGACCTATAAGATCCCCACATCTCTGACATCTGCATGCTTGGGAAGTGGAGCTGTCCTGTGCCTGTGCAATGCCCATGCGTAGTTTGGAATCTTCTCAAATTCAAAATTTGGTCCATGCAAACAGAGTCACGCTTCCATTATCTACTGACTACATAGTGATTATAAAACTTAACATCCGAGTGTGCAGTTTTTTAGTATCTGGTCAAATGCGTGACAGCACCTGCCATCTGCTTCTGCTTTCTGTATGTTCATCTTCCTGCCCATAAGGCGAATACTCTATGATGCAGACAGGGTTTTGTGGGTGTAGATTATGGGTCTGGGATAGCATATGTCTGGGGAACAGCAGTAGTTTAGTAGTTTACCCCTCAGGCTTCTTTAAATCATTCTGCCATTCAATTTATATTGTGTTTGCTGGGGATCTCAGATGCAGCCAGCCAGTATAATTGACGGTTCTGTGATATGTCAGTTCCCACACAAGAATTTAATACTTGATGCACTTCATAATCAGTCTCTACTTACATTTTCTCTCTAGCGGTATTCACAAGAAGCAACCTGGGCATATATAATTATTACTAGGGAACTACAATAATATGGTAATCTCCTTAAGTCACTTTCTAGTCTTTTTAGCCAAGAGCAAAAAGTGGTTGGGGTTTGGTTTTTGTTTGTTTGTTTGTTTGTTTTATCTCATATTAGTGGTAGGTAGTTGTTTGATTCTCTTTGCTCAGCTACGGCCTATCTCAGATTTTAGACCTATGTTTTCAGTGAGAGGTCATAACTTACATTAGTCATTGAAAACATCCGACCATATGATGTTGGCTTTCAGAAAAGCAGATCAGAATTCTCTTAAAGTTTGGATTTCATTAAGAAAGGGTAAAAAGCCAAATTTCATACAAAATTCTCAAAAACACGTCCAGCAGAGGCAATAGCAATACTTGTAACCATATATGCCTGGAAGGAGACAACAGGAAGAAGCAGCTTGAAAGTGGGATTTTTCAAAGAGGAAACCTGAAGCAGCTGCTAAAAGAGTGATAGTGGACCACTTTATCGCACTAGCAAGTTCCCAACCATCTGGAGAACCTCTTTAGTTCAGCCAGGAAAGAAGCTTAGTATCACAGAAGGAGCAAGAACAGCTGAGAAAACATTTTTAAGAGATGTTAAAAAGGATGTGCATTTCTTTTCAGGTAAGTATAATGCCTGAGAAAGAACAATAGGTAAATTGAGTTATAAACAACATAGCAAAGAAAGTTAACCTAAAGGATGAAAATAATTATTAGCTTTCAGCAAGAGGTAAAATCTTCTCCTGTATCATCTTTAACAACAGAAGAAAAGCAAAATTAAGGTAAAGCTCAGGGAAAAGCAACCTAGACTCCCATCTGGAAAATCATGTTTCTAACCCTTAGAATATTTAAGAGTAACTAGACTGGCAAAACCTATCCATAAATTTTGTAGCTCTTAAAGAAAGCATGTGACAGCTTCCACTGAAGTTCAGCTGGGACATTTTAAAATGTTTTGATATGCCAACAAAAATAATTCTCACCAAGGCTTGTGTCAAAGATCAGTGTGCAGTTAAAGTAAATAACTGAGTTGAGTGAGTGAGTGAACACAGACACTGGCATCGTATCGGATGTCTTCTCACTCTTTCCTCATTCAACACTGTTACTGACTGTAAACGGACGCAACAGAAGTATTTCATGGCTAGTTAGCAGAATACTAAAAGCTTTGGGGGGCGGGGTTTGGTGACCCTTGGTTTTGTTAGAATGGTTTGCTCAACTGCCAAGCAAAGACGCTGCAGAACTGCAAAGTGGATGGGTTTAAGTAGTAGTAATGGAGGGGAGGGACTCTAGCACAGAAGGGCAATGTAAAGTGCCCTCTGACTCCAATGTCAGGAGTTAGATGAAAAAAAAGGGAAGAATACCAGAGGCTGGTATAGTGGAGCAGTGAACAGAGAAGGTTGTGCTGCTGCCGGCTGTATGCAGCACTTCTAAGGAGATTGGTGAGTTAAGGATGTGATTACAAATCTTCAACTCAAACTTAATTTCTGTCTGAAAATGTGGAGACGGAAGCTGGAAATCCAGCAAGGACACACGCAGCCTCGTAAAACTCCTCCAAAGGGATCTCTTTAGGGAGTTCTAGGTATTAAATGTACTTAACTTAATGGCATCGGAGCTGAGGGATGATGTTTACCTCAGAAAAAAGGGAAGAGGATAGCACTTGGAAAAGTGACACTCTCCAGCTGTAGGCAAAGTACACGCTTTTGATAGCAAAACTGTCTTTGCACCGTCCCTGTCACTGGGCATAGCCAGCTTCCGGGAAGGGCAGGGGAGATCAGCCTTGCTGGTGCTGTCCCCTGTGACTGTCACCATCCCACATCCCGTGGCTGTGTCGCTTCCCCACGGGCTCCTCTGGGTGGCAGTCATACATCACGGATTTCGTGTATTCTGACAGGCACGTTTACACATCCTTGCTTTCTTTTTTCCTTTTTATTCTTTTTTTTTTTTTAATCAAAAAAGAAAACCTTACAGACACCTAGTAAGCTGTATAACAACTTGTGGTTGGCATTCACCAACGAGTAATGATGTCCACAATGTCAAAATAAGGAAAATACCTGGTTTTCAGTATTACTAATGATTATCGCATCTTCGACAACTTAATTGGTTTGGGCTGAACAACCCTGAAGGTACTAGAAAGAATTTCTATATAGTGTCTGTTCTCTAATGCTTCTGGTTGAGTCAAGAGACTCTAGAGATTAAATTGAAGAAAAACCAGTTTACACTTTTGAGGCACATTGTTATCCACCTTCTGGTACTTTCGTGACAAAAAGTCAGAAGCTAGAATATTTTCTCTAGCTTTTGTGGAAAGATATTTTACTCCTATTCAGCTTTCAAAATGTTTAAAACTTTAGAAATGCCATTTCAAACCTAACCCCAAAAAGCAGCTGGAATAGCAGTGTCTAGAATAGCACTGTCTGACATGTACTCTCTAAGATATGAGCTACTTCATTATGAGAACTTTATTGCGGTCTGTACTGTCTAGGACCAGCTGTCCATGCTTTTACTATTTATGGAAGAGATTATTTTCTGTAAATATGTCCATGACAAACCTTTGGCAACAGAATAAAACTTGCATGTAATGTCACATTTCATTCCAGGTCTAGGATCTGAACAAAAATAAATTTAAAAAACCTGAAAAGTTCAAGGCCTTTTCTTTTCTGCTATTTAATCTTTAAATATGAGCCTTTAAACAAGGCCAAATGCAAACAAATGCTAAATAATTTTCACTAATGAAGAAGGAAGGGTGTGGAGCATTTTTACCCCTTATATTCTTGGACCTTCAACACTGGAAGTGGTTTAACACAATGTGCAATAAAAGAAAGGAAGAGTTACTCAGACCTAATGAGTTCAACAGATGATTGGAATGGGTGGGAAATATAGTACCCTTTTGATTCAACCTGTCTCCAGGTGATAGAATTTCCTTCTTTTTACACTGCAAATGCATTTGTCCTTCAAGCGTCCTCTACCCTCATGGTTCTTTGAGGTTTTTCTATTCCTGGTGGCTCTAACTGATGGAAAGAGGCTCCTTGGCCCACATCTGATTTTAAAAAAAGAAAAAAAAAAGATTGGAAAAACCCATGTGTACCTTTGGTAAAAGTTTTGCGTGACTTCCTCCTGAAACATCATGAGCTCTGTGGTTTAATTTTTGGGTTTTTTTTTTCAAAAAACAAGAAAAGTTTAAACATAAATACAACAAACCATATACCTTGGTGTTAAACTGCCAAGCTTTGTGCAGACAGACTTCCACAGTTGGAAAATAAAGTGTCCTTGCTGTCTATTGGCCTGTGCTATCTGTTAGTCTTGTCTTTGTATTCCTGTCCTTTATATACCATGCCCTCAACCATGCTTCGAGGTGGACTACTGGCTTATAAAATGTTCAAACTAGGGGTCATGCATGCTATCTTTTGTGAATGAATGTGCATGTACGTCACTAAATGGGAATGAATATGCATGTACCTCACTAAACTTCAGTGACTTTTTTTTCTTTCTTCTTTTTTTTTATTTTTTTTAATGGAGGGAAAACAAGCAAAATAATATTTTGCCGTAAGTACAAATATGTTCCTCCTCAGCATCCTGGCTACTTCTGGATCTGTAACATTTATTTACACTGGAGTCAGATATCAAGCAAATAGTACATCAGCCAAATGTAAACAAATGTACACACAAATGTAAGGAAACATCAAGAGCTTAAGTTAAGAGCGTACATGGCTCAAGAAGTCCTAAAAAGTGAAATTTGGGCACCTCTGTTGAAAAAACTGACTACGGCAGTTGGAAAATGAGGAATAACTATGGGGTAAGCAAGAAGAGGAATGCCATGAAGAAAGCTTGGTAAATTATGTAGGGAGGGGCCGTTACTTATAGCTGGTTTAAGTGAAATTGTATGATGCTGATAGGCAACCAGTTGCTTGACACTAATTAAATGGAGGCTGAGCCCGTAGCTATGACTGACTTTTGAATGTTAATTTTACTTCACTCAGCTTATTTACTTCTTATTCAGCTTCTAAATCGAATTCAGACACACTGTATATCTACCCACTTACTTGCACACCAGCTAAGCACATACATACTGATATGTAGAGAAAAGGGTAATCAAAGATCATTATTTCTATTTTTATACTCCTGGGAAGCACTTAGCAGCTTCCTGAGGAATGCTTTGTGCAGCCATGAGGTGACACTGACATATGCTTTCAGTCTAAGCATTCTTTCATATTTAGGAGGCAGAGACACAGGCTCAGTCCTTGAACCGTAAACCTGAACAGCTCTCTAATTAAATGTTTATACAGGTAGATTCACTGTTGGAGGTTTGGGTTCATTTTGTACCAAGCTGCACAGTTTCCCCAGTATTGTAAATTCACAAGGCTTGGGAAAGGATACTTTCACAGTAGGAAGAGTAATCCTTTCAGGGAGTGAAAAAATGGAGCTGAGTGAGATGCCATCATTTGGTGATCAGAGTGCAGCTTCTGCCCCTGTGTATATGAACCTATATGTCACTGGCTTTTGCACCATAAGTAGGCACTTCTCAGTGTTCCCACCTTGAAGTGCAGCCTGAGAGCTGGTTTAACTGCAGGACTGAAGGCGTCCCACAGGTGAAAGTCACCGAGGAGGGAGCAAAGGGAGAAGAAGATGGCAGAACTAGCACTGTGGCAGAGAGGGCATGACTAGAGAGTGCTATTCCCCAGCAGCTCTTGGGGTAGCTCCTTATCAACATATGTGTCTGTGTATAACATAGAGCAACCCTGGTAATGCTTGAAGTTGTGCAGCGGACTCATCAGCCCATAGCCAGCCTGACTGTGGAGCTGTGCAGGTCATGTAAAACTGTCATGGCTGCTCCTTCTGTTAGTCACGCCAAAAATGCTGTACTCATGTTTTCATGTGAGTGAGCTTTCTCAGATGCTTCCTGGCAGTGCAAGAGTCCAGACTGCTGACTCTCCCCCCACCCGACCCCCCCTGGCTCCCCTCTTCCATTCTGCATACTGTCAGGGGCTCAGCCCCAAAACTTCTGGGTGAGCCAAGATCTTTACAGAGCTCCTACACAGATTCTTTGCATGTCTTCACAGTTATGTTTGTATAATTAATTACTTGTTACTCGTGGCTCCAGATTTGTATAGCTATAGCAGAGATAGATTCTGGTGCTGAAGGATGTGCAGTGGGAATTTTATAATGTTAAGCATCCTTAGTGCATCTGAGGACGCTTGCTCTGTGAGCATATAGCAATAATTCTGTTTGACTGATATCCACTTCACACTTTCAATAAAATACTGAACATGGTAAGTGCAGCTGAGGACAAACAGATGATATTTATTGTACATGTTTATTTTAATCCTGAAAGATATTCAGGGCCAGTGCTCCCTCTGGTGGTTAAAAATACTCTTTTAATAGAGACTTGGATAATCCCCATCTCTAGGTTTTCACTAATGTAACACTGAGCCAATTACAATTCTGTAACACATGTTTAAAAGAGTGTGGAGAGAAACACAGTGACTTGAGAGTGCTACTCAGATCACACAATAGTGTTTCCCACTGTGCTGTGTAATTAGTGGTCTGACACCTCGAAGCCAATTCACTTGAGCGCTCACAGTTACATCAGCTGAAGGAACAAATACAGAGCCTGCCTTCACCTCTCATGTGGCTTGGGATAGTCTGGGTAGAAACTATGTAGCGCATTGCAAGGCTGTTGTGCTTCGCTGTAGATTTTACGAGGTCACACTGGAGCATCAAGGTGTGATGAATGTTTTGGATGGTGGGTGTTGTTAAGAGTTGCACCTAGGTCTCAAACTAATTTCTTTCAAAAGCAATGTTTGAGACTGTTTCTAAACTCAGACTGAAGATAAGAGAAAAGTAGCAAAGAATGCTGAATTGTCAGGCCCTATTTCTCTCTTTTCAGAAACGGAATCCTCAGTTTTCATCTTGAAGCAGTTGCATTTCTTTGCCACATGTACCCTTGGTGGCATTTTAGTTCAATGAACATTAGCTTTTAGGGGAGCATATGTGTTTGTGAGAGAGAAAGTCTGAGCTTATAACAACGTTGGAGTCAGCAGCAGCGCTGGTCTGAAGATGGCTCTCCAGCAAGGTCAAGCGTTTTTTGCTCCCAGCTCAGCTTCTCTTGCAGTGAAGGCACAGCTGAGGAGCTCTGGTGGGTGAACTCCAGCAAACCCCACTGTGCTGGTGTGAGAAGCTGCTCTCTCTGCCTTTCTGCCCTGTGTCCTGCATTGCTATGTCCTCCTCGTGTTGGTTTTGGCAGCTGCCTGGCCACCTGATGAGCTCTTCAGCTCACTGAGGCCAGAGCAAGCTCACTTGCTAAAGAAAAGTGAGTAAATATAGTGAGCTGAACTGGTAGAGGCTGAGGCAATCATACCAGCTGGTGTAAAGAACGGTGAGGTGGCACCATCCCTTTAAAAGGAGGAGGAGGAGGAGAGCCACCTTTGCTAGGTAGCTCTGTTCAGCTGCTTTTTGACACCTCTCTCTAAGACTGAGTTTTATGCCTTTTGGGCTGAAGGGCAGGCATGTGTCTGTCCTGCCACCTAAGCTGCAGGGTGATCACTGGCAGAGGCAAATGAAGCATCTTTCAAATGGCTTCGGGAAGATCTGCACATCATTATTCACCATGTGCCTGAGTATCTGGAGAGCCTGAGAACATTATATTCATACGGGCCCAGACACCCTGTGAGCCCACACTTCTGGAAACAGTTGATTTATATCCATGTTACCAGTCTCTCAAGTCTAAAATCTCCCAGTCCAGCAGACCCTAAACAAAATAACAGGGGAAATAATTTATAATGGGGTGGTGATTATTTCTTCCCCTTCAGCACTTAATTTGTTACAGCTGAATCTTCTGAAACTACTTACTTCATGTGACTCTCTTGCATAGCAATCTGCAGTTGTTCCATGTGTCAAACAGCATTTCATGGCTAATTTGGAAGGGTAGGTGCCAGCAAAAATATCAGCCCATGTAGTTACACTCTTAAGAGATTCACCTCTGTTTAGAAGTCCATTCAATTGCTTTTAATTTGAACTATCTAATGCAAAGGCATTTGGACGCATTTCACAAAAGCTGGACTAACACAGGCATCTTGCTTATTAAATGAGTGTAACAGCAACTGAGCACTTGCTGTCTTTTTACATAGCACCGCCGCATTTTCAGCAGCTCAGTGGCAGAATATTCCTTTTTGTGAGCTGAGTAATGAATTCTCCTTTGTGCTTTCTGACAGTTTGCATTGAATCAGCAGAGGTACACATGACTTGGTTACATCTGTTTTAATTTTTGAGTCTCATGAATTGATTTGTAAGAAGCAGAAGCTCTTTCAATATTACTTGCCAAGATTTGGCAGCTGTGAATATTGGAACTTGAACAACACATAGCCTTTGCAGTCACAGTCTCATGCTCTTCACGCATTGCAGCTAGAAATCTCAGTGCTGAGCGAAAAATAAGTGGGGTAGCAGCGGTGATCTGGTGCTTGCCAATTTATGTAGTGTGGATGCTTAATGAGTTGCAGCATAAATGTAGTACAAACACTAGTTGTTGGGCTGTTTGGCTGGAACGTTGAGTGAAGAAAGGAACTGGGCAGGCAAGCAGGGAAAGGATGCTGCTCAAAGTATTTCCTTGCAATGCAAGGCATCTTCAGGACATGCTTATGTCTGTACTGCGTAACATAATAAGTGATAGCTTCATCAGAGCTTGAAGTTCCAAATAAGCCACTTTGGGTAGGAAAGCAGCAGTACAACTGTTGCTACCCCAGTGATCTCCGCAGGCTAATGTACCCAGTGACATTCGGACACGTGGAGCTCTGCACATTCACATGACTTTACAGCTTCTAGATGGTAGAGTTTCTGTCCTCTCTTGTTCAGTGTAGATTCTTCAAGACTGATAGACTTCTACTGTAATTTAGTGTAGTTTCACTGATGCCAGAAAACCACCTCATGGTGGAAGCTGGTACTAACTGGAGCAGGAATATTGAAGTTAGACCTTTGTTCATTAGTGCTACTTCTTTCCTTACAAGTTTTGGCACACTAGTTTTCTAAGATTACTATACAAAGAGGCAGTCTGATACCTGGACTAAAGAAAGGGACTGGAACCCAGGAGACATCCCTAGGTCTGTTACTGGGTCTTGGTGGAATAGGTTGTCCTAACTTCTCTGAGTTTCTGTGAATGGCATGGAGGAGTAAGGTCCCATTAACTGTGCAGCCTGAGACTGCACAAGTTTGGGCTACTTACCTAGTACTTCCTTTGGACTACTTACCCCAAACTTTCTTTGCAGTAAAATCAAATGGGAAGGCAGAGTAGAGGAAGAGGTGTAAGAGTGTGTAAGTCCATGCTCCCATGTTAGAATAAGTGGCCTGGGTGGGTTTCATGCAGAGAGGGATCTGGCAACTCTCACACCCACAGTCACCCTTATGTTTCCTTAATTCCCTCAGGCAAATCATAGCCAAGATGAGCTCAGTTCCAGTATGAGGAACCATGAGTCTGCAGTATTCAGGATAGTATAGCCCTCCATGTGCTCAGGAGTTAGACTTTCTAGGCCTTGGGACATCCAATAGCTTGACTGGATGTCCAGAACAAATAGCCAGTTATTTTTCATGTTGGTCTAAGAGTTCAAGTCAGTAAAATAAACTGTTTCTGCAGAAACATGGATGTATCTTAGCTCGAAGTGACTCGTTATGGTCTCGGCTCTGCTTCTGCAGCTATGTTTTACCCCTTAGACAGGGCAGCATGGGAGATTGTCCTGGTTTCAG